>DWDX01003239.1:0-13493 GCA_018245675.1 Agara michaeli | reverse complement strand
TATATATATTTCTAACCAAATATTTAACAAATATATACAGTAACTATGAGATATAAATCGTAACGTTTACAAAAATTTTATATTCAATAACGTTGTATGTACATAGTCTTCCATAACGGACAAATTGATATAAGTAACAATCATAGACGCCTCTTCTTATTTAAACTGTGTTATTTAACAGCTGCTACCAGCATTTTGGTTCACGTAGTTTGAGTTGATTACAACAGAAAGATTGTTGTTGTTGTGTGTTGGGGCAGTTACAAGAAAATTGGCTTTCACTCGTAACGTGCATGGTCCGATTAGCCTGGGTTGACTGTAGATATATTTGATCTTATATATATGTCGTTATACATAGTAATAAATATAAGTTTGGAAACACAAACGTTGTAGTTTTCGTAATAAGGAAAAGTTCTAAGGGGAAAGTAGGACACTAGTAACTACAGTTGTTATGGACTGAAACATGTTGATTTTGTTAAACGGTACAACAATTTCCGCTTCAGAAGTGACCTTAATTCGATACGTTAGGTATCTTGGTTGTTCACAACTAAAATGTCGCTATAGAGAAAAGAATCCCGATTTTATTTCGAAAGTGCAAAAACCCATTTAACCTAATTAGTCGCAGCTAGCTGAGTAAATAAACTTAAAAATGTGAAACATTTTTTATGGGATGGGAGTAGCTATGGAAGTTATAAATAGGTATCACCAAACAAATGAAACTGTGGCACGATGGATACACAAAAGGTCCAGGCTTCTAAAAGATATTAAGCTCAGAGAATGGAACAAAATGAGATTTAATCACCGGAATAGTACCGGAATAGAACATGAAAAATAAAATTCGTTCAAAAAGTAATGCAAAATACTTTTTAATTAGACAGTATTAAAAATCAACATCTTCGTGGGTTTTTTTTTCCAAAAGTGTTGTTAATCACCCCTCAGTTGTTTAACACCCCGGATTACCGGTATTCAAAAACGTCTTAGAGGGTCTTTAATGTTGAATCAAACATTTTGAAACAAATATGCTGATAACATCTAGTTTTGTTATAAATTGATATATAAGTCTGAGGCGTCTACATTTATTACTAAGACACAACGCATAGCAAATTTTTATAGCAATATTGCAACTGGATCAGCTCGAATACGGTGATTGTCTTGATACGCTAATTCAAAATTTCTATTCCTATTTGTGTCAATGGAATCGTTCCTCATCAATACACAGTATAGACTTAAACAATCAAATAAATCAACGATATCATTAGCCTCCTTTAGATCTAAAGCCTCTCTAAATTCGTTTACTCCTTTTTTAATTCTTTCCTCAGATTGGTCGCCGTTAATCTTAAGTGCTTCAGTTGCATTACTGTCTATCAATATTTTACAATGTGTTCATCATTAATGACTAAATTTAACATAATTATCACATTATACCAATTACTGTATTATCATTATAATTATTATGATTACCGTTATCATCATCTATAAAAAGTTTTACAAGTACTATTTATTCAATCTCAAATAATTTTCATTCAACTTTCGCATTACGCCACAGTGGCGGCGAATTGTTCTATAAATTGTAAAATTTAATATTCGTATAGGTAGGTAATCCAAAACTTTTAATAAACCGTGCGTAAAATTACTTGTAACCATTAATAATACTTTTATTTTACAAAATCTCACAACCACGTGACAGAAAATTAATGTGCGAAATTAATGTCAATATTGTTACAAACCTGTTTCACCGCGACACCACGTGTATTACTAAAGTAAATATGGTCATAGATCGATTGTGTTGTATTAATAAATGTGTGAACATCAAAACTCGATCCAAATACGTCAGTATTTTCCAAAATCTATGAAACTCTACGCAAATAATATTCTTCTATGATTTGAAAGGCCTCTCTGTCTTTACACTGTAAATAAACAAAATAGTCTGTAATAATGACTGGCTTATAATATAATTAGTAATTGTTATTAAAAAACGGTAAAACAGGTTTCTTAACTATGAAACAAACGAGCTCAAAACGTTGCTTACTAAATCGGACCGTATGCAACTAGTACTTTATATGTTATTATTACGTATTTTAAATTAACATTTGATTTTAATTGTTAATCTAGATTAATCATTCTGATAATGCTGATATTATTTACATTTAATGTACAAACAGACCGTAACACAGTTTCAATATTTCGTTTATCCTAACTAATTAGGTAATTAAAATTCGACGTGAAACTTTCAAAGATTTCAAGATGGCTCCGTTTAATATTCAGCGAATCTAACAATCCATTTTAACGATGTCTATAATTATTTTCATTAGCGCTTTGAGCAGCAATATTATTATCATTTAATGATAAAGTGAGATCCGAATTTAAAATGGTTCTGTCAATAGTCGTACCTTTGTTTGTTGAAGCGTTATGATCTATTCAATTACCGAATGTCACATAATTGGTCACCAATACTATGTTTGGTATTATTTTTCCTATTGATATCATCTTTCGTTTTTGTTAGATCACAAGGTCTGACCTTAATGTTACAAAAGAAAAACACACTCGATTAGAATTATTGTGAATCTGATTTTTTTTCGTCCATCTCATTATTTGTCATCGGCGATTCTTCTATTTCTTCCACACTATTATTCGTTATTCAACTAAACTTAGTTATTATTACTCACTGATATTTTGCTGAAACCACTCAAAACCTTTAAAACCCGTCGCGTGTCAGTCCATTACAAAACGTTGAGCACTCGGCGTTATTTACAAGTCCTATAGCTGGGTGGTCTGTCAGAGCGGGGTGTCGCGGGGAGTGGTGCGCGGGGCGGGCGCGGGTGCGGGCAGCGGGCGCGGCAGCGTGCGTAAGTGCTGCAGCGGGATGAGGCGTTCGGGCGCGCTGCCGCCCAGGGTGGCGCCGCGCGGCAGGGTGCACGACCCGCCAGCGAACCTCGCGGGCGGCGGGATCCCGGATGGTGCGCTCTGGAATGAACACCTCATATTAAAAATTCGAAATCTCTACGTGTTTAGCTTAACTCTATTTTCATTTAATCGTATTCTATTTTTTCTTAAATAAAATAGCATCTTTCATATATATACGAATGTACCCACTTCCGGTTTACATTTATTAGAAATTATGTGCAAAAATGAATTCCTGTCCATTGCTTATTCATACATTATAATTGTAGATTTTAGACAATATTAACTACTTACGGAATTTTCATGCATTGGATGTGATGGCGGTGGTGCGGTGCGGAGTGGACAATACCCGGGTATACTTCCCCGAACGCCAGCAACGCTCCCCCGCGGAGCGCGGTTACCCGGCGGAGGGGAAATCGTAGAAACTTGCTGCTGACGGAAGTAGTCCAACTGGCAGGAACATTTCGAAATTTGAGTCACTTTTAAATTCGCGAACTTTTCTCAAACTACTAAAATCCTTGCACATTTGTCGCGAAGAAAATTATACTGCACGATATAAAAGTTTAACAATTTTTGTTTATATTATTAATTTTTTAAGCCTGCACAGGAACATCATAAAAATATACAAAATTCAAAATATTATTTAACATCTAAAAGCTACATTGCGGAAACGACAAACATTTTAACACCACATTCAGGAAACTTTTGTTTACCAATTTTAGTATCTTTCTGAAATAACAAATACGTATTACAGTACTGACCTGGATATGATCAGTGTCTGAAGGTATAATATCCGGGTTCCTATCATCGCTTTCACTGTCATCTTTCTCCCTCAGCTTATCCGGGGACGCGGGCTGAGAAGACGGCGGCGGAGCGGATCTAGGCTTCCGTTTAGCACATTTCTGTCTCACAGCTATCATAAAGAGGACTAGGACCACCATGAGCACTCCGCCCCCACCCACTGCTGCTGACATCGCTCCGGACATTTGGAAAGCTGTTCTCGGAAGGTCTGGTGGCAAAACGGCTGTTTACATTTATCAATAAATATCTGATCGTACTTTTCTCACTTCACAATGTTTTTTCGTATCTATTTATACAATGATAACTTCAGCGCTCGGATTCTATTTGTTAGTGTTATTACGAAGTTTACGTCGTCAAAAGTAGGTACAGCGTGTTTTACTACGCGCTGTTAACTGGATTCACTGAATTCAGAAATGCGTGGAAGCTATCTGAAGTTGTTGCAATTTACAACGTGCATATAATTCCGTGCGCTGAATTCAACATTGCGCGAAGGTTCAAAGCTATTATTATCAGTAGACTAACATATACTTTTGATATATTCGACTTTAACTGAGTTGCATGTACATCTACAATACTCAGGGAAAATTAGATTTCGAATACGTAGATATAATAAAAAATATTGTAACTACATTATTGTCTCAAGCATAAGTCTTAAGCATATCAAGTTTCTTTCTAATGTTTCCAAGTACGATATACAAAAAAAAAAACAAAATTATCATATTTACCTAAGCTCTTGTCGTGCACTTGGTGCTTTTCAGGAGGCCTGAGCGTACCAGCTCTCAAGGGGTAAGGATCCCCTCGACCTTTAGCGTTATAGGCCAAAACTGCTGCTGCATACGTTCGTCCCGGGACAAGACCTACAGCAGTGAACCTCGGCACCGCACTGGACACGTTCGCTACTATGTCCTGCAAGTGCAATGTTACTAGAGCAATGTTACAATTTTTAAAACTATGAAACGTAGATAGATGTCTTAATTTTTTCATGTTGGAAAAACAACATATGAGCGTTATGAAGAAAACAATAAAGAAATAAAGCAGAATGTTTTAAGAGATTCAAACACAAAACATCACGCTTGTTCATAGGATAAATAATAAAAATTTGGTTTTATATACATAATCTTACCTGGCTAACGATTTCGCGAACTTCCAAAAGGAAAGACTGCGGCATGCCTCCATTGAAGCCTTCAGAACATCGAATGCCAAAGGATGTTAATGAGGCGTTCACCACTGTACAATTGTGGACTTGATCCGGTCGACCTAGATGAAACAAAAATGATAAAAATTCAGTAGCCATTAAAAAAATTATTAACACTAAAGATGAACTGGAGATTGGTCTCAGTAGTACGCCTTCAGAGAGTGAATGAATTCCAGTTGATTATGATGGAGATAGAAAGATTAACCAAAACAAAAGCATGTTTATTTTGATAAAAACTGCATTCCTAAAGAAACTTAATACGAACAAAGCTATTATAATTGGTAACAATGGTGACATTTATTGAAATTTTCATGCTTACGGTGCCTAAGTAGGTAAACATCTCCGCATTGAGGTCGACGTAAGATAATTTTTCATCAATATTCCTTACATGTTGTGAGCAATGTAAACAAATCATTTAGAACAGAGAATTTGGCACGAAAATTGTTTGGCCATAAGCAATGTATCATCGGTAGGCTGCTTTATGTGACTCCACAATATCTACAATGCATAATATATTTGCTATTGCGAATTTATCTTATCGGTACGGCAAATAATTTAGCAATAAAATCAGACAAACGTGAACGAAATTATTTATTTCAAGTCGGAATATACGCGTATAAGGACCTGCTTGAGAATGTTGTCCTTAATGGGCAGTTACGAAAAGCGTATAAATAAATATGACAATCGAGCCATTTAATTGGCGAATGTGGTTTGGATTTCAGTTTTCCATGTCGGGAATTTGGGTTCAAATCTTGGCAAACACCTCAGACTTTCCAAAAT
This sequence comes from Agara michaeli, assembly GCA_018245675.1. Classification (NCBI taxonomy): domain Eukaryota; kingdom Metazoa; phylum Arthropoda; class Insecta; order Lepidoptera; family Hesperiidae; genus Agara; species Agara michaeli. The sequence continues at coordinate 7,819 of DWDX01003239.1, read as the reverse complement.
TGAATATCACTCGCTACAACGGTAAAGTAATATATAGTGAGAAAATATTATTTTTTAGGCTGCTCAATAATATTCTCTGAGTTATGTGAAGTCTTTGGCTTTAAATGCTACTGCATCAAAATTTTATCATATTTATTTACTTGTCATGAGTACTCGTTAAAAATAACGCACAGTGACGCAATTATTTGTCATCAATGGAATTTGAATTTACAATCTTCGGCTCAGCCAGGTTCTCTAACCACTAAACAGACAGGTCAAACCATTGAAATTGGGACAATTACACACACAGCTATCGGATTCCTAATGAGGTAACTAAATGTTTGTGTGAAGGTCACAAGATAGCTGATAAACATTTCTAACTACAGAGTTTGGAATCTAGCTTAGGTAATAATGATAGGACAAAATCGCTTACCAGCAGCTATGATGTGGTAAACGCACGGCACCCGCTGCTTGCCGATGCGGTTGTGCGCCCAGCAAAGCAGCGTGCCGTAGTCCATTTCGGTGTGTGGCGTGTACGTTACAGTCGAGCTGGTGCCAGCTCGGGACACGTACGTGTCGCTCACTTCGTTGCTGTTCGCTGTATTGTTGAACGTCCACCGGAACTGGGGAGATGGGGATTAGTTGAACTCCTTAAAGTACTTGTTCAAGAAATATTTTTAGCAAATACGTGGATAATTTGTTAAAGATGGATGAAAGTTTGAGAAACTGAAGAATGAAATATAATTTGCAAAAAACAAATATATATAGATAATATACCATAATGGTGATAGTATGATATTATGAAGCTAATTCAAACTGGCTAGTGGCTTGGTTAATAAGCTTCTCGATAGATTACGAGCTCGGACCAATATTAACGTCATGCGGCTAATGCCTCAAAGGGGTTGAACAGTTAGCCGTCCACGTTGAAGTAATATGTTCCGTATTGGGGATTACGGAGAATAATTAGGTTTTGTGTGCAGTAATGGAAGTAATTGTGGAGATTTGAACGGCAAAGAACGTGCTGAAGTAAGATACTGAGAAAAAATAATAATATGCTGTGTTGTAATAATCAACATCAGATATTAAAACTACCAGAGCCAGCGCCCAGTGTTATTGGACAGCTGATAACTATGATGGCATATATATTATATATACATATTCTACGTAGCAATACTTTTAGGTGTTCATTTAAATTCCCAAAAAACGTGCCAAATACTAACTTCAATTCATTTGTATTTGTTTAATATTTATTATTCATCCGCTTATGAAACAGCTGTATTACTCTCAAGCGCTTTAACTATCTCCACGCCAACAATCACATTGAACCGTTGCTCCAGTGTAACTTTGGCATGTATAACATTGGTATGGGTTTACATGTACTCACCGTGACCTCAGGTGGGTTCGCGTCGACGTGACACGTAATATGCGCTCGCTCCTGCTTAGCGACGCCGTGCACTCTTTGTTGCGAGCTCCTGCACGTCGGCGCGTCTGTGTGACATATTGGAAAACTTACGTTAGCTGCGTCCCGCGTCTGCTCATAAAAACTTGACGGTGTCATCAGAAACACTAGAACGTATGCAACCTTGTGTGAGATTGCTAAACTTCAGCAATCTTCTGGAGTGACGATGCTGTTTAGATGTCGTTGTTAATCAATATCAGCTACTTTGTTGATAAGGTAAGCGTTAATAGCATTACCGTTGGTGTATAAAGGGATAAGAATTTTTATAGCGTCTGCAATAACTTTACGTCCCACCATTGGGAACGGATCTCTAGTGTAGGTCCAGTGCAAATTCATGATAATATTTCTTTAGTAGCCAACCCGTCGTTAGAATTTGTATCCAAGAAAATGAAAAGTGTTACGGATTTATTAACTTTTTCTCTGAGTTCTTTCCAATAAACGATTCGTGCTTGTTGTCCATTATAAACTCATAGAGGTTAGTTAGGAGTAGCGTATATGCTTTACTAAGAAGATTAGATATTATTCAAACTTACATAAAACGTCCAGACCAAACGGTTTGCTTTCACCATCTCCTTCAGCGTTGAAGCCGACACATGTGTAGTTGCCCGCTGTCTTTCTGCCCACCCCTTGTAGGACAAGGGATTGATTGCTTATGATGATCCCTTGTCCTACATTGTGGTGGAGAGTTTTCCCCTATACAGAGAATTAGATTTATTAAGTTATTTAGTAACATGATGTACTAAACTAAAAGTAGTTTATTAAAGTGGTATTTTTTGTCTATTACAAGATAGGCTTGCATTTCGAATAACTTTATTGATTTTTTTTCAATTTCTAATGGACATTTCATTGTTTAACATCTACTTATCTCAAAATTACAAGCCTTCTTCTACATTACTTTTACCGCTGAATTTATAAACTGAACTATTTATTCGAATTATCTGTTTCATATCGGTCCCGATGAAGGGCTCTGTATTCCTTAGGGATGGTAAGCTGGTAGATTTTAATAACAGCTGTTACATTATTCCATGTAAACTTACATTATGCCTCCACTCGACTTTATACACGTAAGGATGCGCCTTGATAATGCAATCGAAGTAAACGTCGGTGCCTTCTCTTATATTACTTCGGTCCAGATTAGTACCCAGCCGGACAACTGTTTCCGGTACATCTGCACACGAAAAGTCTTCGTTAGTAGGAATACTTGAAGCATATTCACAAATAATTAGTCACATTTCTCTTTCTATGCACCTGGATGCAGTCTTGAAGGTCATAATCAAAGTAAAGTCTCCACAATAAATGTTTGTATCATAAACAACACCTTATAGTGTTTCGAACGCTTTACACAAAGCAACTAGTGACTCTATTAATAATTAATCATAATCTATAGGTGTTTTGACTTGCATTGAATATCCAAAGTCCAGTCGTCATCTAACGCTGGTACCGAAGGCATCTGCGGGTTTGAGGCTCGACACGCGAGCTTCGCACCAGCGTCCGCTTTGGTCAGCTGCAGCGACACCGTAGACGTAGTTGTATTACCGTCCGTTGAGAGCTGTGGATGAAAATGTTAAATAAGAAATTGTATGGAAAACGGGCGTAGCTTCGTACAGTGAGTTAAAGTTATACTTGATTTCAACTTCAGTTTTTTTTCATCTACATAATACTCGTATATTCGAAAGCTATACACAGAAACTTCCACTGGTGCTGGGCAAACTTTTTTCGTCTCCTTTACGTTCATCAACGTCGTTATTCAGGCTCGTTGATTAAAGGTACTCTTGAGATGATCTTCCTGTCAATGGTAGCGAAACGGCTTTCGAAAACTTTTTGCGAAAGTCTTTTTAAAACGGTAGGTTTTTAAAATACTTTGTATTTAGTCGCTTAAGATGTAAAATATCTATTTTTGATGAGGTTTGAGGTTTGATTGCAGGTTATAACAATAAATGAAATTGTTTACGACAAGGCTTCCAAAATTCCTTTCCGGTACCAGTTAACGTTAAATCAAGTCCAAATCAAATACCATTAACGTACCATTAAACAGTGAACCTTCGATGCGACTATCAATAAATTTCCTCCCTCGCTTTATTAGCTCCTTTTATCTGTTACAACCTTTACGGGTAAGGTTACACATTCAATCGGGAAATCTACTATAGCATACTTACTAAATTCAACTTTTCAAGTTTAGTTCAAGTTAAAGACGGCGCGCGTGCGATATTCTATAGTAAAACGTTCATTTAGTCGTGTTAATATTTATTAATGGTGATTAATGAAGTGAGTTTTTAATGGACACGATCTTACCAGTAGTATGAAACTTATTGAATTAAAACAATGTAGAGAAACCAAATTCACAGAAAATGTTATTAGTGAGGATATGGAACATTTATAAATTGTTTTACAAGGTAACGACGTTGTGACTGGCCACGAACACTGGAAATTTAGAATAATTTCCAACAATATTCAATTTAGAGTTTCCTAGCGAAATTCCCTAATATATTTAATAGCAATGAAATTCGGCAGTGGCCCTAATATTATTAATTCCTTCCATATAATAAAACTAACAAAGGCATTCATAAAATGTCTAGAAAAAAATATGAAGTCCAAAGTACTGATCGATCGACGACTACAAAACCTGTAACACTATATACTGTACAGAAAAATTTTCTCTTCCACCAATTTTTTTGTTATCAAACAACTCCATGAATCAACAATACTTTCAGCTGAACGAGCGCCCCTTCCAACATCTGTTCGTAATAAACAAAGGATCATAATTAATTGTCCATCAATTGAACTACCGCCTTTCATGTTGTCAATTTATTCAACAAAATTAGCGTCCGCTTGGTTTATCGGAGGTACACCATCTATATAAATTTCCTTGTCATCTAATTACGCCGACAAATAGGATGGGGCGACTCGTTTTAATAAATTGGCAGATTCCTTCAAAGAGTTTATAAGGTTCTCGGCGACTCTGAGTCATTAATGAAATTGAAATTGATTGGAGTATTTATTTATATGAAATAGCTGCAAACGTCCCATAAAATGTTGAGTATCGATAATTTTAAAAAAACGTCCTGATGACGAGATTTTTTTTGAGCAATTTCCATCAGATAGTCAAATGTGTGATCATTGCTGATGACGGAACACTTCTTTTGATTATTGGAAAATAGAGAGTGAGGATTTTAATAACGAAGTAACTCGCTATATCATCAAAAAAGCTATACGCTTGAAAAATCTTCGTAATTTTCTCTGAGGTGTATAAAGTCTGCCAACGCGCCAGCCCTTATTCCATCTCACTTTGAAAGGGGATCTGTGTCCTAAAGATGAATCGTAAATGAGTTCATTACGACGACGAAATTGGCAAGACAATTTTCATAGCCATCGCTACAGCCATGGCCACTGGGTTCGAGACTATGAATGTGTTGCCATCCAGCTAAGTCACCTTTCTAGTGGTGATGTCAACCAGTACATATTAGGTCAATGCTACCAACATTAAAATCGGTACGTACTGAATACGAATTTTCCTAACACGCGTCTAGAATATACTTCGTAACCCCATTCAAATCGGTAACGATTTTATCTTCATTAATAATTGTTACCATATCAATTTCTGAACGAGTAAGTTAAAGCGGATATTAAATACCGGAGTCGCTGCCTCTGTACCGTTGCACATTAAAGCTAACAACAAATAATTATCCGGTACTCTTAGGAAGTAATTGTCGGATCGAGCGCTGCGATATTAATTTCTGGTAAATACGACGAGCATACGTTTAATTAAATTGAGGCGGCACGCTACGATCAAGTTTGGAACAGGCATTTGATTGGTCGCTGTATTACATTGTACAATATTGTAAAACAAGTCTTCACAGTATTGAAACAAAAAAAAAATCATTATAATTATATCAAAAATATGGTATTATATATTTAAATTAAAGATGTCTACACTTTTGCATTTTCCATGTTTGGTTATCTCATGAGGAATTTTTGAAAGAAAAAACTTTCTTCGAAATAGTTGTGCGTGAGTGTAGATTGTAAATGCACGTGGATTATTATCCGGTTTTCCACACCGAAGCAAAAAGTCAAATGTTCACATCAAAAAGTCGGGTTAGATGAAAGCGCTTGATGTAGGAGTAATGACGCATCTACGATCTCATAGTTATCAATAAACTAATGAATAGTGAAAGCTTTTAAGCACCATTCAATTACGTAAGAAATATGAAGGTGACTTGTTTCGAAAGCTATTTTGGTACAACTTTAATTCGATCTTATTCCTTAAATATTTTTTGATCTTTCGTTACCGTTATTATTGTCATCAATTTTATTTAATAAATACATTAATTCTTTAATATTCATTCGTATAACTGTCATTAATTATTCAACAGTTACATTAACTCTTAAACTACTAAACAGTTCAATTGAGTCTCCTAATATTTTATTGCGTAATTATTATTTTTTTAAATTATTTTTTAATTTTTTTTTGTACACACGGTGACGACAAAGAATAATGGACATTGAACAGTTGTACAAGGGCACTACTTATTCCATGCTGAAATATCTTCCAGTAGCCCCCCCCCCCCTGGTGGAAAAGTCAATCGGTAAAACAAACCTAGTGCGTACAATATAGAAAAGAATTTACTCTAAAGTAAAGTAAACTTTTCAGCAATCATTGGACATAATATTAGTGACAATCGGATGCTGAAATTCGAAAAATTGCCCATCTATCAATAGCGCAATTGTTCGTATATATATATATTCATGTAACCGCATTGCTTCTGCTGAAATACAGGAATTGGAGCACGAAATTGGTTATAAATCTAAATCAGACTATAATTCAGCGTGGCGCAACCAAGCCTGACGCTTAATGAGAAACGAAACTAAATTAATCAGCGGTGCATATTGCGTGCGTTACCGAAATGCATACATTGCGCAATGATATCGAGTCGGATGAATTATTTAATACGATGTAGATTAACTGGTGTGGAAAAAGTACAATAAATACAATTTTGATCCGTAGCTGAATTGTTTTACGTTATGGAAGTCTTAAAACGTAACGTCACGCCTGTAACGCCAGTTACGTTTAAGTCCCAAAATGGAATAGGTGGTGAGCCTATTGCCGTGCACCGGGCACACATCCAGACTCTGAGTCGCTACAAGAAATTCTAAATTAGATAAATCCAACAGTACCCAGCCCGGGATTTGAACCCAGGACCTCCCGATCGGCAGTCGCGCTAGCAACCGCCCGACCATCGAGGCTTGTAACTAATCTTATATAGAATAACAGTTGTTGCACAGAGAAAAGAATGTCAGGTAAGCTTTTGAAATGTAAATGTTGAAATATTGACAACAGTTTAATTACGCGAAGTTATTTGATCTTAACTATATCAGCCATCAATCGCCAGCACGATTGACGTCTCAAACGAAAGTCCTTAGTAAAGTGTTTGCTGTAGCCAACCTGCCACATTTTATACTGTTACTTTCGATACATGAACACCTTGTTTATTTGTTTCTGTGCAGAGATATTCTAGTCACTTCCAGGAACAATCGTTCTGAACGCGTTTCATCAAGTGCGCCGTTGGAATCTGGTGAAATTACACGTGAATTATTAGCTATATTTCCGTCAGGATGGACACGTTAATAAACTGTCTATATATAATTGAATCTGTTATCTACGTAATCTAATCCAAGGACTTCGAAGTAACAAGCTAAATTTAATAAATCAAAGCTATCAACAAGGCAAAAAAGCATTAACGATATTAGTCAGCTGTGACATGGTGCGACGAGAGGAAATTCTAAAATATTTTCCTACGAAATTCGTCTAGGTGGGTTTTTTGCACAAGATAGACGTGTCAAACGCGGACTGCGGGCTCATACAGAATTTAATTTTAAAATGGAAAATTATGGTAATGTGGAAACGGCCGCGCGGATCCTGGTTCCGTTGAGATTAAAGTCAGATACCATAAAAACGCCCCGACAAATAATCAAATTGATGATGCAACTGCACACGCTTAGAAGAATGAAATTCTCTGTAGTTGCGATGAGTTGTACAACCGATAAGTATTTACCAATGACATCGCTTTTAAGAAAACGGAATTTTGTTTGATATTAGCAAAAGTTTGCTTACGGCCGTAAATCGGAAAATGTTCGTCGCCTTACTTTTGTTTATATGTTTTGATGTGTCACTTTGCTGTAAACTTTAATGAAAAACAAAATTTATCGATTGCTTCATATCAATAACTAGCTTTTGCGAGCGACTTAGTCCGCGTCGAATAGTGATTTTGGGCAGCAATTTGAATTGCCTAGAATACTTTTATTACAAACTAGCTGTAACCCCGGCTTCGCCCGCGTGTTCAAAATAATAATGATAATAATATGAAAATAAAAAAAGTGTAACAA
>DWDX01003238.1:0-13493 GCA_018245675.1 Agara michaeli | reverse complement strand
ATGTTTGTAGGTTACGGTTAGTCTGTATATTGTAGGGTACTTTTTATTTTTTTGACAGCTAACAAAAATACAATAAGCAGGCGGAATTCGTTGAACGTATTTTAATTCGAAGTACAGACAATAAGATGATAATATTCGTTCAATTATAAGTTCGTTCGTAAATTTTTTAATTATCATATCAACCGAAAATCCTGAATCATATAATAATAATGTCATAGAGTTATTTATTTTGCAAAATAAATATTGTATTAAAGTAGTTTCCGTATGAACGTCGTTAATCCTTCCATTGAATTGGTAACGAAAGTTTTCACGTGACAATAACAAAGCCAGCCCAAGTGTTTCTCGGAACGTTTGCGCCGAACCTCCCACACTACTTGCACCATAAATTGATTTGGGTCGAGTGTCGGCCGCCGAGGCAGGTGTAAATGAATTGGCGTAAAAACATTTTAACGTACACGTGAAGTAAAAACGGCATCGAAACAGCTGCTATACAATAACCAGATGCATAGGAGATTAACAGTTACCAATACAAGAAATTATAGTATTAGGTAGGTACTCAAATTTAAGCAATCGGTTTATAGGTAACTTTTAATATTCTGCTGTTAACAGGTATAATGGCACAAGTAGACTTGCCAGCTTATTATATAGCAACGTATTAATATTTTAGTAAACACCAAAATAAAGAATATTCCACAATACTATCTTAACTTATAATCTTTATATTACTTGTTTATTCGTTGTTCTTATATAGAATCCAAAATTTGACTTTAGTACGAAGTGAAACAAAAGCAAATAAAAATATATATCCAGCCACGTTTGGAATAGTCAGTAAGCTCTCAACAATGGGATTTATATACATACATACGTATATGAGACAGTACATCTGGAACAATCCGATCTGACAAAACGGGATGGGATGGAAAAGAGTTAAGAGTCTAAAAGTCGAACGCATATACTGCACTCAATAGAATAGTCCTCGTCTGGTTTAAATCCGTTATTCATAATAGGCCAAGATTTTTTTCCCGGGAGGCGCATGTGCACACTCTCTCCCTTCAGCCTTTTTATACCACTTCTGACCACGGGTCTCTTCTCATAGTGAGGTTTTAGACCATAGTCTACCACGCTGACCTAGTACGGATTGGCAGACTGAACATACCTCAGAAACATACAATAATATATTTTATAACATACTCAAAGGTTTCCTTTTACCGTTATAGCGAATGATATTTAAAGTTTAAGTTACAAAACACGTGCCAGGACTTGAACCTAGAACCCCGGAGTCGGAGTCTAAATTTCAAACCACTAAAGCTATTACTGCTTACATGTATGTATACACTACCTAACTAATAAAAAATAATTACTATTTATAATGTTATTATGCTAAGGTATACAAAATAGGACATTTTTTATATTTTTCTTAACACAAACATTTATATTATATTTTACAAAAGGCTCACCACCTATTCCATAGTGGGACTTAAACGTAACTGGTGAAATGTGGGGGTGCACTACACTCCTTTGCCTACCCCTTAGGGGATTACAGGCGTGATGTTAGGTTTTTTTTTACAAACATTTCATGACACGAGGGCACGCCTTGCACATGTAGCTATATATACATAGCTTATGTTACATTTGATTTTATAGTGAACTGTAGGCACTACGGAGCAGTAGTTATGGCATAAATTGATTTAGGTCGAGTGCCGAGCGCCGGGGCAGGTGTAAATGAATTGGGGTGCGAAAAGATTTTATCTTCGCGTGAAATAAACCGCAGGAGCCCCTAATGGTTTGTTTACACGTCTTGTTGTTGGTTCCATAACTGTAACTAATATGTATGTATGTCTTTGAGTATCATGTCCAATCTTATGTGGACGCCGCAAAAGACAATTGAAATAATCATTCTCAAAATATATCATAAAAATTACTGTTTAAATAACAAACTTTTCATTGCGGAAATATGTCTTATTCCCTTCGGAAAACACTAAACCTATCGTTCAAGTAACTTCCACAACAATGTAATTAATAGCAGCAAATTAAAGTATGAAAATTTACCTACGTGTTGGAAAAAATTTAACACAATCATTTGTATTGTTCATTACAGAGTATACGACGAATATGAAGTAAAATTTCAACCATGTTATCCATGCAACACATTGTACAATGTACATATTCTTATTATAAACCTAAGCTCGACCCGCTGCGCACCTAAAGGTGTTAAAGAGAGGTAATTTAATTTACTTTGAAAAATTACTTTGCTAATCGAGACGTAAAACAAATTTCGAACTAAAAAGATTTTATCCCAACGCGCCGTGACTCATAGTGCCCACGTACGTGTATCCGGCGGCGATGGCTTACTAAATAATTTGCGCCCTCAAAGGAGTTTTCTTTTGGGAAATTACTTTACACATATTATATTTTCGCTCGAGCGCTTACAGTCCTGACGCGGTGGCAGTTTTCATTGAGCTATGACGCGATCAGTATGAACCGATACCATAACGATGACGACGCTCTACAAATTGTAAAACGAAATCCTTTGCACTCTAGATAGAGTCACTTCAAGTGAAGTCCATTAATTACTTCAGTAGAGAAGCGTTTTAAAAAGTAAACTACCCAATAGCATGTTGGCATTCCGAATTTCAGGTATTTTTTAATCAAATTCAATATGAGTAGGTACAGGTTAGTAGCTCAGACTTTTGCTTCTCGTCGCGCGGCCTGGGATTCATTCCAGCATTATTCGAAATCATGATTAAAGAAACAAAACTGCTACCTGCGGTTAAGTAGTCAAGGTCTTTACCCGTCAAGGTCAAGAGGTCAGTCAAAGGAATAAGCTTCGTATTTGAAGGAAAAACTGAATAGTTTATGTTAGCACGGAAATATCTTAGTGCAAACGCGATAAATTGATTCAGGTCGAGTGTCGAGCACCGGGGCTGGTATGACCGAATTGGGGTGTGAAAAGATCTTATCTCCGCATGACGTGCGGCTGTGCTTCGTGCCCAGCTTGCCAAATAATTTGCATTGCAGAGATAAAATCTCTCGAGCGGTTACCTACAGTGGAACGGCCTGTTAAAAAGTTTTTCCGCCACATAGGCATATCATCATTTACAAGTTTAAAATGTATTAGTTTTACATAAAACGTATCCGGGTCACTATTATACACAAAAGATTAATATGTACTTCTACAGTTTCATATAATTTCATATAATTGCACATTTGCAATTGCATATAATTGCACTTTTCATATAATTGCACATGTAAATTTGTTTAAAATGTAACAAACTGATTGGTTTCAAATTCTATAGACCATAGTTATTTAAAATTAAAAAATATTGTTTGTGGTGTGTTGAAAAACCAATACATAAATAAATCTCTGCAGCAAAATTATATCGATCCAATTATATTGATCGAGAAATCCAAAGCATTATTAATCTAAACTTTTATTGTCTACAATCTAAAATTACTATATGTTTATAGCCTACCACAACATTTCACTGTCATCCAGGGTTAACTGGAAGACAATGCCGTTAGGCATTAGGTTTGCCCTTTGTAAACCCTATAATTAGGTATTTACATGAATAAATAAATAAATAAATAAATATTATGAACACCGTAAAACCACAGGTGGCTAATGAGATATCTATTCGCACTATAACGAGTAAATGTAAGCGTTGCGATAAACAAACGAAAAAAACAGTGAACAATGGACGAATATTTTTAGATCGGTCGTTGGAATCGATTTGCAACATGGCAGATATTTATGGAAAGCTATTCAGCACATGACTGTCTCCCGTTCTCGCTTTGTCAACGACTACCTTACAAACCGTTGGAAACAGACAATAATAACTGTGCAAGCATGTTCCTCGCAAATTTACATGCAAAACAAAACTTCATGTATTACGATTTCTCTAAGGTGTTTGCCCAAAAATTATTTAACATGTAACAATAAAAAAATGGATAGTAGTATTTAATACAATACATAAAAAGAACCAATAGGTTTGTAAATTATTTGTTTTGTTAAATAAATGAAAATTAGTAGGTATTGTAAGAACATTGAAGGTTTAAATAATAAATTCTGTAGGTGCTGTAAAATGTTTTTCGTTACATTTTTACGCGCTCAAAAGGAAATCTATATTTCGAATTAATTTGACCGCTAACTGATGAATGATGTAACTACACGAATTAGAAAGATCTATTTGAGTTAATAGAGAACTCTCGTGGTTGTTTTCCATGTAATATTTTGTTCTACTAACCTGCGACATTTAAATATCGGCAAATCCATGGTGAGAAACAGAATCTTGGCCATTCTACCAATGTTTTGAAGCCAGATGTTAACGCTGAACTTTATCGACTGTTTTCTGTTGATAATAAATAACCACAGCAGACCGCTTAACGTGCACTCAGATATGCTCATAAAAATTTTCCACAAACAATCAAGCGCTGGTTTACATAAATTCACGGGAAAAGTTTAAAACGTTATTTCCACAGCGGTTTTATCAGATTGTTAGGGAGAGAGAAAAAAAGTTGAGATGACTGAAAAGCCACACGCCACCGGTTAAAAGTTAGAGTGTAATATTTCGTTTCATTTCGAAGTAGGTACTGGATAACTTTCAGTGGAGCGTAGCACTGTGAACTCTTTTCATCACACAATGGTAACATTACAAGTAGATACCCAAGTACTGGTGGTGTATAAATGCCGTTCAAATGTAAAGTTTTGAAGCTTTGTTTGATTGTCTAAAAGAACTGGTGCAGAATTTGTTGTTGGCATTCGTTATATAACTGACTTCGTCTTGTTTTACGTTAATTAGATAATTTAAATTAGTACGGGACACATAGTGGAAGAACGACTTGTTTGTAAGGGCTGAAATGCTACTTTTGTGGCAGACAAACACGCTTAAAGAAACAGTCTTTAGAAATATTTTCCAATTGATTTTTTGCTTTTACTTACTAACTACTGTATAATTTTGAGTGAAAATTTTGCTTTGTATCCTCAGACTCTACCAAGTGCGCGTGAGTTTACGCGTGTCACCTAAGGTGCCGGTCCACATCGAGGCTTCGGTGTCGAGCGGCAATGGCGCGGCACGTACCGGCCGGCCGGCCGCGAATGCGTCCCTCATCGGTGGCCTGGCCGCATCGCGCGCCTTCCAGATCATGTACCGCAACGAGGAGGTCACGTTGCGGGACATTATGCATTTTCGAGCTCATTTGCTTGGTGAGTCATATATCGAGTCAAATTTACGAATTAGTCCCTATACTATAAAAAAGATTATAGGCACTCCCAGCCTGTATGTAGGCTAAGAGATTGGACCGTTATTTAAGATTTCATCACTATTAGCAGTCTCATAAGCTTATGCCAGTTTCAATAATATAACTGACAAGAAACATCGCTTTTTAGCCAATAACAAATCAGCAAAGAAAAAGTGAGATCACGTGATGACAGGTGTTTATGTCTGGACTATAATCGAATGATGAGCCAACGAGTTTTTTTTTGCTCATCATCTAAAAAATTAATGAAAGCTTCCTGAATTGTTTTGTAAGTTTCATATTACACCGTTTCGGAATATATTTAAAGGTTAATTTAATTCCTCAAATTAAATGCACAAAACAGTCAACATTTGTAATTAAATGACCAATGAATAGATGAGTGGCTATATTCTAAAACAAACAATGACCACAATCAAAGTTAATCCTTGAACCAGTAATATGTATATCAACCACCTGGCTTATCTTTTCATCGATAGATTAATTGCCTATTGTGTGAACATGGTCTTGGCGTTACAAGTGCCAGAGGTTGGCAGCAGCTTATCTTCGTGAAGGAATGAAAGAAAACACCTGTTATGGTTACAAATACATACATACAAAAATCATGAGGACAAAAAATGTTCCGTGCTAATGATTTAATCATCCGACATCTCAAGAATTTGTCTCGATTATTCACAAACTTCTCTTTGCTGATAGATAATGCCGCCAACTGAAACAATACGGTGATCCAATTGTTGGTTTTGTATAAAATTTCCCAGATTAATTTAACATTCATTTTAAACATGCTGTAAAAATTTATATTAATTTAAGTGTTGAGAACGCACTATAAAATATGGTGTATTTGATCGTACAATTATTCCATCTCCCTCTTATTCAGCATCATTAAGTAGACACTGGTATAATAAGTGCTACTCCTAAAGACAGCTCACTACAAATTCCATGCAAACTTTGACCCCGAAACTGTTATCTCATTATCTTGAATTGCTTAAATGCAAATGGGATTGGCTTCAGCCCAAAAATGATCATCGCGTGTCTTTTTATCTTCTTGGGAATAGTAGTTATGCTTGTAGTCAGCGGGAATAAGTTGAAATAGCTGTGAAAATAGCTGGGATGACTTACGGCGTAACGCTGGCAGCTTGCCACCACGATTGACCTAATATGTAAAAATGACCTGAATAGTAATGAACAAATACTACTACGTGTATACAAAGATGAAAATTAGGCGACTATATCTACAATACAATCGTACACACATATTAAAATCTCTGAAAGAAGTACAGCTAATGATCTTTCTTTAAGTAATAATCTAAAGAACCTTATAGAGAAAGTCCACAATGGATTTTTGCACAGTTGACAGCCGCAATCTAAAGGAATCGCTTGAGCGTGCCGAGTGGAGTCTTGGAGTGGAGCTATGGTGCAGCGAGGGGGCGCAGTCGAGCACCCTCGCCCCCGTGTCATGCCGCGTGCTCAAGCTCCACTTCCAACCCGCCGAAGGACTGCATTACCACTTGCCTGTACTCTTCGACTACTTTCATCTGTCGGCTGTATCCGTCACGATCCACGCCAGTCTCGTCGCTTTGCATCAACCGTATATAAAGTAAGTCGTGTTCGATCGACACCACACTTCAATGTTTTACTGATGAACTCAGAATTTTTTCTTCTTACATGTCTATCCGCCGTTCCCCCAGGAAAAGCATTATGCATTATGTACAAAGCTGGTGGGTACATTTACATTTTCCTAGTACATAGTAGACCACTTACATATTACATTTATAATTACAATCAATCAATCACAATTATTTGTTGAATAAAGTACAAATGTTGGAACAGTTATTTCATTATCAATATTATTTCATTACTATCGCTTGTTCTTGCAAAATGTAGAATAAATTGTATATATAATTAAACTGAACTTATTATTATTTAATAAATCGGACAGATAAGTTAACAACGGCCTAAATATTGAGTTCTTTACATTTTCTTTAACTAACTAATGATTTCAGCACCCCACGCTCAAGTAAACAGTGGGGGAAATTAATGAAAAGTGCGGGAGCAAACTTCAACGCTTCGGGAAGCTTCGAGAATATTTTATTTGGTTCTAGTGGAAAGTGCGCTGGTGGTAATTCTAGCAAAATTGCTCATGCCAGGTAAAAACATTATTACCGATATAATTAAGTTTAATGTGTAAGGTATTCCACATTTCGTTTTGATAACATTTCGATTAAATAAATGAGATAAAATTCCGATACAGATAAAAAAAACAGTACTAAACAATAAACCGACATGCCAACAAAACCAATTTCTAATTCCGCTTAAACATTAACAGACTAGTGCATGCAGAAGTATGCATCATTCTTCTGGGTTCCTTGGAAGGCTTGCAGAACGCTTTGGCGGTTTGTGGCTCGGCGGGGGTGCTTCTAACACCGGACGAGTCTTCTGCCAGCTCTATCGTTGGTGAAATCACGCAGCGGATAAAAGAGCTGAGTGATAACAACAAGGTAATGTGATTAAAATTTTTTTGCATGAACTATTTTGCCTATTCTTTGCGAAATTCACTTTTCTCTTTCACAAAAGCTTACAGAGTGGCAAACCAAAGTTTCGGTCTAATCCACAATCCACACTGGAATTGGACGGTGAAATACGCTCCAGGGGTCAAGCATTTATGCAAAAGATTTATTTATGCCCAACAGTAGACCGTAACAAGTATTACAGCCCAGCATTAATTACTGAACAGTACAAATGACTGGCATAATCAAATAATTTTGAGGATTTACTGACATAATTCTGACAATATTATTATTGGGAAAATTCGCAGGCTGATGGCGCGAGAGAGCTCAATTGCTTAATATATCTGTCGAGACATGAGAAATAGCAGCAACGCTTAATATAAATAGCAAACTTACACACAATTCAAATTAGGTTCCCAGGTCTCGTTTTCAAAAGAGAAACTCTCTATGCCTAAAAGTCAAAATCCGTCCACACCCTTTATAGCTAAATCACTGAGATCACTGAGAAACAAAAAAAAGATATTGTGGATTACAGAAATCCGAAGCAGGCGAGGAAGAAGAATGGGCGATGGGCGCAGCTCACGACATTGCCCGGCTTTGCGCGGAGGTGACGCTGCAGTGGCGCGCCTTCCTACACCACACATCCGACCGTCCGCATGTACACCACGCGCTCGCTGCCAGGCATCACGCTCTACGGTAACCTTAATTTCTATACAACTCGTGTAAGTAATACATGCTTATAGTTTTTAACTACCTCTTTGCCCTTTTACAATCACTTCTGTACGACGAATACAACAAAATTTTAACTTTGGGAAATAAAAAGCGACCAAAAGCGACGTGTTCAAATGTTTGCGCGTAAATATGTAATGCGTAAATGCGTTGGTTGGCAAAATACTTAAAAGCGCTCTGCGAAGGAACACAGACTGCCTGAATGCATTTCGTACTACTTTGGCGACGCTAGGATCGCGATTCCTTTTAAACAATTTATGAAGAGTACATGTACTTATATATATATGTTACCATTATTTCAGTATCAAGCGCTTTTCGGAGTGTTTCTTTGTACTGGACAACCCTCGGCACTCGCTCGCGGGGTGCTACGACAGCAACTATCAGTCGTATCAGAGCGTGGGGGAAACAGCGCGACGGTCTCGCTATTTAGCGCTGCTACCACCCTTGCCAGTCCATTGTATAGCTCTTGATGGAGATCCCCACATCATGCCCATCATTTTCGAAGACAGGCACGTATCTACATTCATCGGTTTAAAAAATCTGAAGTTAGATATATTAAAAGATAATTTTTTTCTTGTTTCATCAAACTCTTATCAGTATGTTAAAAAAAAGAGCATTGTAAAAACCATTAACGTCTACAAGAAATAATTAAATAATTAAGTAAATGGTACTAAATTTCCTAGAATTAAATAGAAATGTTTGCTTACTCTACTTACAGATATCAGGATACTGCGGAGTTCGCGCGACGTCGATCATTTTTGAGTTCTAATGCAAATAAATCTGGTAGTGGTAAGTAAATGTACAAAGTATTTATATTTTTATAATGCAAATTATACTATTATACTTTACAGTGTTAAAATATTTTTTCAGATCCATTTTTATGTTCAGAAAGTGTGGGGGAAGATTGTGCCTGTAGTGTAAGTTCCATGATGGATTCAAGAAGACCATCGTCAGAAGCATCACGAGTCACTCTTTCGTTACCTAAAACTATGATGGATGTATTAGAACCACAATTTAATCCACCAAAAACAAACACAAATGTCGTACAAGCAACGCTGACTTTAGCTCCTCAAAAATCCGCTCGTGGCTCACCGAAGAGAACAATCGTAAAACAAAATGTTGTTGAAGTGAATAAACCGTATAATAAACAATTAGAACTTACAGGGCGAAATAGATATATCGTGCAAAATAATCAAATAAGTGAAATTCAGCTTCCTCCTAACAATGCATTTGCTTCGTGTTCGATACAACAAGGACAACAGCTATCAAGATATTCCGCATCAACATTGTTAGACATAAATGGTACTAAAAACGATGGCTCTACGTCACGTTTGGGAAAAGACCAATCCAACACAAGCGAAACGAGTAAACAAAAACATGAAATTACAAGCGGAGTCAGCACACTGCCAGCAAGACATAGCAAGTCTTTAGATCAGTTGAGGGTTTCACAAATGACTCCGCTTAGCGTACAAACATTGTCCAAGAATGTAAGAAACAATTCTAATACATCTGTAAACTATCAAAAGCCGCATATACAACCGCAACCAATCAAACCTACTACACTTCCGAGAAGTGTAACAACAAGTGCTTATCCTACAAGCACAACCATACGGTGTGGCTCTAAAGGAGACGATTACAGAAGAAACATAAACGAGTTTAGGGAAAAATACAAAAATCCATGCAACCTTAACATTAATACGCACGGAATGAATAATGAAGTATTTCACAATGTAGGCTGTAAGTATGATGGAACGATGAAATCGAATCCTAACCAAGTCTATGGTTATACTTTCGGTAATCAGGGTAATCTGCAGGTGAATAACGTTATTCGTAATCCATTGGAATTTCAAAGAGGCTACAGTGTAAATTTACCCCGTCCTATGTTGCCTCCACGTAATTCTTATCCCCCAGTTAGTGGAAAAAATCAAGTGACTGATCAAAATAATTTAGTAACAAATAAACACGTACATAGATCAAATTCTACGCATGTGTTTCATCAAAATGTAGATAATCAACAAGTAGACATCGAAGCAGCTCGTAATCAATTACGACATGAACTTAACTATTATCTTCAAAAAGGTGATTGGAGTTACGACTTCAACACTGGCAGTCTTATTCAAAATTACCAGAAAAAATCTAGCAAAAGTAGCGATGATAGTGGATTTGTCATGACATTAGATAGAAGCAGTGATGGAACGTCTAAATCTACATATTCTAAAACTCCACCATCAACTCCGCATTCTACAATACAATCGGTACGACATAAGAAAAGTCGATCGAAGGAATCTAAATTAAGCAATTGCGCAAAAGATAATGCTAAAATCAATTCCAGTCGTGATTCACTAAGCAGCCATCATTCAATTAAGTCAAGAGATAGTAAATCTGACCGACATACACCTAAGTCTGACCGAAGTACGCCAAAGTCTGACAAAGGAACAATAAAATCTGGAAAAAGTACACCCAGATCTGGTAAAATGACACCACGATCGGGCTTAGCTACTCCAAAGTCTGGCGGAACTACACCTAAATCTGGCCTGGCAACACCAAAAAGTGGTAGATCAAGCGGCAAACCTGAGAAACGTACAAAACATAAACCATCCGAGAAAATGACTCAATTAATGTCTGAAGCTGCATCTTCTTCTAGTAACGATAGCATTCCTTTTGAACTAAGGCGCTTAGAATCATCGGCTAGCGTTCCATATAGCCTAGATCATGGATCTGAATTAAGACATTGCAGAAGTGCAGCGTCTGTATTAGATGAACCAAACTTAAATAATACATTTGGTTCAGAATCGCTTCCGAATTTAGCACCACCACCAGCATTCGAGTCCCCTCCGTTAGATATAGCTGATGAAGACTTCAAAATTATGCCACCCGAAAATTTTCTAAATAAGGAAGACAAACACAGTAGAAGCAGCTCTACGTCGAGTCTTAGCGAACAAAGTGGTTGGGTATCAAGTGGGCGTAGCTCTGGACCCTCATCGCCGGATAACGCTAGTTGTCAATTAAATCAAAATTTTGCACCTCCTAGCAGTTCTGCAGCTTCGAAACTATCCAATAAGATCTATGATCAGACTACCGACGTCCAACGGCAAGACGCTGACAAAATAAGCGAATTTAAAAAAACCGTTCTTAATGGAGAACAGCTTCGAGAGCGTTTGCTTAAATTAGCCGTAAAAGCGGCCCAATCAGCCTCAAGTGAGAAAATAGAATGCTGCGACAAAGAAGTATGTGAAGAATGTACAATATGCAGTGATTCTATATGCACCGATAGTCAATGTGAATATAATAAACTAATGCATAGTAACGGCATGGATGCGGGCTGTAACTCAGACACATGTACAGCGAGTTGTTTTCAACAATGCTCTGACATGAACGCCAGTAAAATCAATCAAAGACATAACTCTTTCAGTGCGATTCAAGGCAAATCATACGCTTCAGTTAATAAAAATTCCAGCGAAGGTACAGTTAAAAAGTCGCAGACAATAGGTGATAACTTACATCCATATATAAGAAAAGAAATCCCGCCAAAACCACAACCAGTGCAATCCAAGCCATTAGATAAAACTAAATTAAAAGATAGAATTCAATATACAGAAAAATTGCTAGCGGCTGAAATAAGAAGTTTGACAGTAGACCGTTCGTGTAAAAGTCATGTCACAAAATCTGCACCAGGATCTTCTTCGGCCGGAGAGAAATATCGCAATAAAGCTAAGTCAGAGGTAGATTTAAGTCATTTTAATGCTGAAAATGACTACGAACATTTACCTCCTCCTCAACAATTCAGAGACGCTCCACCACCACCAGACGAATTTAAGGTAATTTATTAAAATGTTAGGTGTCTCTCGAAATGATATTACCGTATATTTTTAAATGTTCTGTCCGTGTTTATAATAGGATCCTCCATCGAAATCGCCTATGCTTAGTCGTCAAAGCAGTAAATCATCCACTCCATCTAAAATGTCACGCCAAGCCAAACAGTCTACAACGCTTCAGTTGGATAATCCTTTGTATCATGTTTGTGAAGGTAACTATATGATTTGTTATTATTTTCAAATGCCATGCTTTGTTTTAAACGCTACTAACTAAACGCTGCTAATGGCCCAATACCAGGAATTTTAGAAAGGAGAAAATTAAGACCACATCAATCAATGAATGCTACCTCTACACCTTCTACCAGCACGCTTAATAAAAGTCAGAGTACTGGAGAATTGGCCAACAGAAATGAAAATGGCCATATGAAAGGTAGGTGATAAAGTTCAAAATTCACATTCTTTTTTATCTAATTTGAATTATGATTAAAAAGGTTTCTATTAGTGTATAACGATACTTTACGATACGATCCCTAATTTTCAATTTATGCTGTTAAATATTTTTCAGATCGTGAGAGTAATCTTGTTAGTATATTTGGACTGGTAGAGTCCGAAAGGTTGTTTGTTAAATGTAGGGAAGAGTTTAGACAGAGTGTAAAGTATCCTGGCGGTATTTATTCAGACTTCCCACCGGTTGAGAACTCTCTGCCATATTTCCACATCAGTGATGAATACAGAATGTTTAATCCTGAAGGTAATGTATACTTAGCAATGGACCGTTAACATACTTCTGTACCGTCTAGGTTATTAAGTAATTCGTAAGAAAGATAATCTATAAACATGTTCATAATTATAAATTGCAAGAAAAAAATTGAGATGTGGTAACACCGTATTTATACGATAAGCTGTTTGTATTTTACAGGCTTGCATCTTATAATCTGCGTTCACGGTCTAGATGGAAATGCGGCAGATCTTAGATTAGTCAAAACCTATTTAGAATTAGGTTTGCCCGGAGCACGCTTGGACTTTCTTATGTCTGAAAGAAATCAAGGAGATACTTTTTCCGACTTCGATACAATGACTGACAGGTAATTCATTTGTTAAATATTTTTGCAACTAACCGACTGAATAAATGTTATCAGAAAATAATAATCGGATTTTTTTTAGACTTGTCCAAGAGATAATGACCCAT
>DWDX01003237.1:0-13496 GCA_018245675.1 Agara michaeli | reverse complement strand
CGCGTCAGGTTTGCAAGGATAGAGATGTTTTGCACTCGGTGCTTTCTTTCTGCCCTGACTTGACTCAATTTTAATACTTGTGGCCAGTATTTCTCTCCTTACCCGGCAGTGGAACAGGGTCTGTAACTTAATATGCGGAATAGCAGACAGACAGATCGGGATTGAGGGATGTAATTGTGCAATTAATATAAATACTACTTAAGTACTATTTAAGGTTATGCTACAGATAATCCGTATCAGCGGTAATTGGTAGCAGGGACCGGACTGAAATCTGGGTCGCGTGTGGCCACCACGGCCTTTGCGTAGTCCGGTCGCAAAGCTTTCAGACTTAATTCGTTCATTACATATAATTTTTCATGTTTTTAAATATTTTTTTAGTTTTGTTCGTGTTCAATTCGCGATAAAAAATTTTGGTTTCCTGTTTTAGCATTAATTACATGCCTCTGTCTTTAAATAATACATATATTTATCTGTGTTTTATGATTTTTTAACCGCAATAAAGGTTATAGTTATTATCATTGATTTTATTTATAATCGAGGTAGCGAGGTTGTTAAGACTATTAAGTTCCCGTTAAGACTTTGATACAGGAATTGATGTTAGCTGCAATCCATTGAAGTTATTCGAGGCACGAGCGTCGTCGAGAATTTATTACTCTGTTTTTCACAATGCTTCAGTACTGATATATACAGATGGTTGGTTGTTTTCACATTTATATAACAACATATTCAGTAATCTACAAAGATACAAGAAATATACCTTAATATACCGAATATATGCTTCACGATAAGTTATTTCTTGTTTAACACTCGTTTTTATATTGTGTATAATTCGGCGATGCGTCTTGACTGAGAAATGCGTGTAATTGCTTCGGTGCGACGTAACCGAACGACACTTATCGTTGGCGGCGTGGTGCGCCACACTGACGGCACCTTGATCGATCGCGGTACACGGATGGGATTGCTTAACAGACGTGTTTAATGGCTATCACGGCAGGTTTTTGTTTTTCTTGTTACGATTCCTTAGACAAATGGTCTTATGATGACTTTTTTACAAAATATGTTTAGGTACTTAGGTTTGCGATTGACAACAAACTGATCGAATGGTTACTTAGTTACATTGCAGGATGTAGCGCTGGAAAGTGCCTATTCGCTATTCCCTGTAAAGGCAGGCATTATTTGTAAATAATAAGCATGGTCTTTAACAGTAAGGGACAAGTTCCTCTGTGCCTCACACCCAGTTGTGGACATTGACGACAAAGTAGAGCAAGCTACTCGGTACGCCGATCGCCATTATTTCCCGTATTCTGGAGCCGAGCATTTTATGATCCCGGGGCACTGAATAAAATGAGTTTTGAAGACGTCGTAAACTATTTTACGAAGTAAAATTGGAAGTATATCCGCAGTGCAATAACAATGTCTTTCCTCCATCACTTTATCATTCTGTGCATCACTGTGGATTGGATTTCGGACAAACACATCTAACTAAATTTTTTGAGTGCGTCTGTCACAAACCTGGTGATATATTAGTAAGGCGTTTTGACTTTGAATGATATTTTCATATGTGGTGGTGGTCGAGTATGGAAACAGTTGGATTGATTACAGATAAAAAACGAATCCACTGTCTTTTATTTGCGATAATGATGGTTACTTTGGTGTGTATTCAGTAACTTAACTGACGCGTCATTTAGAATAAATCCAGTAGTTGTATCGGTTTAGTTGCGCAAGGTTTACAAGGAAATTAGTAATTACGTCGGAATTGTATTTTTTTTTCTGAAACATATACCGATCTTCTTTGCTTATGTTCTTTATATTTTGTATCAATGTCGCGCAAGCAAACGAATCTAGAATCCACAAAATACTACATAAAGAGATTTTCAATAAAGTGACTTCTTACTATCTTTTGGTTGACTCGTTTAAATCAATTTGGACTAAAAGTAATTTGATATCCGGCATAATCGCAAGGATTACACGTCCAATTAAAGCCAATCGCGCCATTACTCGTGCGCCGTGAGCCACCGGTGCACTGGATTAGGGCGCGGTGCGATGAGATTGGAGCGCGCCGGGATGTCTTGTCACGTGGCGCTCGGATTAAAACGGGACATATGTTTTACGACAACTTTACAATTGCATGTGTTATATATGTGATCAGTAACAACGGCCGCTCAGTTAAAAACCGAATCTGAAATATCAATATTGTATAAATAGCTATATATAAATAGCTTAGTCTATTATATAAATAGCTTTTTAATTACAGAAATCGATGACATAACCTTTTACAAGCGCCATCTGGGTTTAGCAAGTTATGCTTATATGTTACACAACAAAATACTTTGTATTTAAAATGACGTCATTATAAGGTTACATAACGCTTTATGATCGATCGATTATGGGTTCTATGTTTCATTCTGCTGAATATAATAGAGTAAGTGTGTATGTAAAGTCGAGTAGCGTTACATAGTTTAAGTATTGGGAATGTTATCATAGATTGTGTAAATATTATATTATATATCAATAAATAAATAAGACGTAGTGCAGCTCAGCTGACATTTATGACAGTTGAAAGTGAATTTATAGGATTAAAAGTGCTACGTCAGAACACACGCGAGCAACGCTCCGAATACGTCAGCAACTTATTTGAAATTTACTGTACTCTATTCTTGATTATTTTCAAGTTATTATTTGGATTGAACGAACTTAAAACCATCGAGAGTATGGTTTACTTCTTCTACAACGCCTACCGAAAACAATCGCTAAACATCGATTACATTTTTCAAGCGTTTCGGATAATTGTAACTTTTGTTATTAGTACGTATGTAACATCCCGTTTTAGACAATTTACCTACCTATGTACGGAACATATTCGAGGTGCGCACGCATAGCAAACATGTTTTATTGTTGTTTCTTTTTTTAGAATGCGACAAACCTGAATTCGCTAACCGGATCCCAATTAATAGTAATTAGAGATAGAATTGTTGGGGAAGAACCGCGGGCGGATTAATTACGTTCCAGTATTCCGGCGCAATTTCAAAAGAAAATATGACAAAGGTGCTCGTTAAAGTTAATGGCCGATTTTCGAACGCCCGTTTCTAGTCCATTTGATTAAAAAAGCGATTTTTTTCAATTGATTCTCTTTTACAACTCGATCAAATTAGATATGCAGTTGTCAGAGCCTTATTCGTATAGCTATAAGGCTTAAAATAGTAGTTTTTATCAGCACACAATCTGTAATTCGACAACGATGGACCTCTTCATTTGGAACGACATTACGATAAAGAAAGGTCTCAGTGACTGTAGGAATATTTAAAATTTCCCCTATTGTCTTTTATCAGACCTTTTGCTATTTTTCGGAGAGAACAAAATGATACAGTTGAGTTGAGAAACACGAAAAGTTTTTTTAGTCATTAACCCTTGATCAAGACAAAGATGGTTAAAAGTTAATTTAATTAGGTGGGCATATAAGCTAAGCTTACATGCCCACTTAAAACACTCACGTAAGCTTTTTTGCGACAAACGTCTCACAATTGGATTGTGTATATTTCCGCTGTTGTGGTCCATTATGTTTTAACAATAGCTTCGTGACCCTTAACAGTGGTATGCTTTCGTTTCTTCAAAATATAATGTAACAAAATTTGAGAAAGACCTTTGCAACACGATAGCCGCAGTTATTCATATGCTTTAACAATGACGACATAGTGCCTTAAGACTATCATAGGAATAGTCAACGAGAGTTTTAGGCTAAACGGAACATTTTTATACGGCTCAGATGTCATGTTTACACTATACGCGAGAAGATGTACGATACAAGTGCATTGCCACATTGACAGTGATATCTAAATGTACTATATTCTCGCCCTTTCAACGACGCTTCTGCCTACTTTCCTATTCCGAGTCAGAATGAGAACCAATTGATATTCAAGACGTATCAAGCCACTTAAAATCTCAAGAGAACATCATACCGTTGCTCTAGAAAATGCGAAAAACGTACGAAACGAATAGAAGGAAAGTCAGGCACAAATAAATTATGTACTGTTCCCTTCCATGCAAAATCGTAACTATTTCACTGAGAAGCGCTGTACAAAGGAGAATATATTTATTTTCTCAGTACAAATTAATCTTCGAGCCCCCGATGGAAGCATGTGGAATAAGGGAATAAATGAGATATCTATGCGTATACAATTGGCGGCATTGCAGTGTGTCTGTTGATCATTGCTGTGTAGAAACGATTATTGCTTGCAAGAAGGGAGGGTTCTTAGTGATTTACTACGAACTTTAATATACATTAAATATTTTGAATTCAAAAAGAGATATACTAATTATATGCGTTATTTCAAAGATTTGCTTCAGTAAATTGAATGTTACTCTGAAATGGTAACCGCTCTCTTTACTCTACTCTCCAATAGTAACATTAACAACGGTGTAGATTCTCACTAAGCTCTTACTGGTGATCATTGAACTTCGATGGATAGTATTATTTAGGACTGCTCATGATTTGTTTACGCTGGAAAAAATATTCTTTTTTTTTAAATTTTAATAATCTATGGAAGTCGCGAGTAAGATACTAGTGTTCAAATATGGAAGAGTACGAAGACCGGATGTAGAGAAGTCGATCTTGTTCAAGATTGGAATGTTATTGTAATATCGGAGCAGGTGCCCGCGCTCGTGGGGTTTGGTATTGATTAACGGAATATCTTGCGATATGAATACAACGTCCTATAATGTACCTACGTTTAGGAGGACGGAGACAATGAAGTACGTTTAGACCCATAACTAGAACATCAGATTCAAATATTTTTCTCTTCCTTTTATTGTTCCACTACTGAACACGGGTCTCTTCTCAACATGAGAAGGTTTTATAGTCTACCGCGTTAGCCGAGTGCGATTTGGCAGACTTCACACACCTTAGAAAATATTATACACTTTATACCATCTCTAAGGTGTACAGACTGACAAGCAAACAGGTTCCCCGATGGTACGTAATCAGTCGTAGATAGTGAAAATTATTAAAAGATATTTGGGTCCTCTGCTTCCTGACATTGCGAAATTGCTACTAGCTCGACTCTAGCTATTGTGTATTAGGTAAGTTTTGTTCGAACTAATTGAATTTAAAATTTTCAGAAAAATACGGGTCACATTGCTCGCGTGCAGCGGTTTCCGTGTTCTAACAACATCGCTGCCCCTATATTTAGACCGCATTGCACTGTCTAATTTTCCTACTTAGTCCGCGTTTAGCGCTGCAGTCCCTAATTTGAATATAAGTTACAGCCCGCAATCACAGCTCTGTATTAATTCCACAATTCTACAAATCGCTTCGCATAATCCTTAAATGTTCTATAGAGGACTCCATTTGCTAGTTAATTTTCTTAGCCTAGTATGGATTAAGGTGACACATTCATTATTGTGATTTTCTTTTGCTCGCAGTTCGAAAGATAATTTTTTTTCAATTAATAACAGCCTATGTAACAGTAAACGTGCCACATAGCAGACTGCATCATCGCTTTACATCGGCGAGACAAGGGTTAAAGGCTTGAACGATAACCGACAAATACAACCCTACGTATTAAATTCCTTAAACAATATAATATTTTTTATCTTCCATAAAGAGAGGGAGGTTAGAGGGCAGTAAAACAAAACCCAGAAATAAGGATCACGTCCGTCATTATTTATCAATCGGAGTTCAACACAATTAAGTGCGATCCCGGTATTGAGTTCCCGGATCCTTCGGGAAGAACAAATTGCGTATCCGACTTTGAAAAATGTGACGCTCGTTTCGTTTGTTTATTTGTTATTTAAAAAGTTAACCTACAAATTGCTTGTTATTAAGCTTTGACTTTACAATATCGATAATAGAGCTCTAAGTACTTACGGCATTGGTCGAAATATAGCGACAAAATAAGGATAGTGCTGTATTCCTTTGAATGGACGGACCTTTGCACCTATCTTTAATTTTTGCAACAATCAAATAAAATATAATACATAGAAAATATGTAACGATATAACCACTCAGTTTTACGTAACACAAACGAAGATGCGCGTACGAACAGTTCTAAAATAACTTTTCAAGTTTGAATATAAATACTCGTATATCGCATATTAAATCCGCTACTGATAAAACCCATTCGCTAACTGAAAGCAATACGTGATTAATATCTAAGCTTTTATAAAACCGCACGAGTTCGATATGAAAAATAAGTGAAATGCATACAAAATGCATATTAATTCGCAGTCAATACCGACCGCTATCTTCGCCGCACCGCTGAATATCTTTCATACTCAACGTTATCGATATTGAAATTTTTACTTGTTCGTAATATTATGTGTATTTTTATTTAACATTATTTCTACTTGTATTCAAATTCTGCGATGCTCGCGGTCAGTTGAATATTTTATTAATATTTTTTAGAGTGGCCTCTGGATCGTGCGGATCATGGGTTCGAGTCTCATCTAAGATAAACATGAGCACATTATTCTGTGTCCAGGGTGCTATAAAACTATAATATGGATATATGTTTATCTATCTGTTGTGCGGTTACTACAACGAAGTGTGTGGACTTGTTCCAATTATTATTATTATTTTACTGTCATCCATTGCAAAAATGACCGTGAGTACTATGACGATAGATAATGTAGTTATTCGGTAATACTTGAAGCGTTAGATTTCGGACGTTGCTGTAATCGGCAGAAAACCCGGAAACTGTGAAGTAACTCGCTTTAAAATTGACTGGTTTTATTTAAATCGCTTCGCTACTAGAAGGTACCAATAGCTATAGAAAACCACAATGTAAGGGGCGCATTGGTAACTCAATTCTTTTTAAATTAATTTTTCTATCGGATCACTTTAGGGAGGCCATTAAGTATCGAAGGGTTATGTTCTAATTGCAGTGCGTTGTCGATGGGCTCGCAATAAAAATTTATTGCCCCGAATACCGTTTATTCGGTTACGACAATTGTGGTCGGGGAAATGGAAATTGGAAATTTTATGTGTATTTATTTATGAATTCACGCTATTCGTATAATTGATTTGTATTTACATTGATAGCTCTTTTTTGAGATTGGAAACTGTACGTAACATGGTAGCTAGGATCTGTCGTAACTGACTGCATGATGATGCGACTGTATCTCAACAGTTGAGGGCTAACCTTTTGATGTACTCATAGAAATTGCGAGAAAGGACCAAGGAATTTAAGAAACAGTGTTTGTGTCCATTTTACGTTTTGTAACAAATGTCCAACAATCACGGGAACAAGGTTTGTCAGGTTGGAGGAGAAGCTAATTGATAAATTGCTAAATGCTAAATGCTAGATGATTTAGATATCTTTGCACTACCCAGAGAACACTAGGCAGTCTGTACGTTCACTTGCTTTTTGTATAACAAGGCCAAGCAATGTTAAATGCAGTAGATGCATTAGTTAATATGCGCCTCTGTTATCGATTTGAAAAATGTAAAACTGAAATTTATTTGATCTCAGTTGCAATATTTTATTGTGAAAACTATTTAACGTCTCCACATATCGAAAGGATTGCACCGAAAAATCCAAACTGCAATTTATCGGGAATAATTCTTGCGCC
The DNA here is from genome assembly GCA_018245675.1 of Agara michaeli. Taxonomy (NCBI): domain Eukaryota; kingdom Metazoa; phylum Arthropoda; class Insecta; order Lepidoptera; family Hesperiidae; genus Agara; species Agara michaeli. The sequence continues at coordinate 5,930 of DWDX01003237.1, read as the reverse complement.
GAATTTCCCCTTTGTCGCTGTTGCCGGTACCAACAATGTAATTACCCTCGCTCGGTGTTGCCACCTTCATACCTCCTCTATTTAAATGGTAATATAATTCCCGAATTTAAAATTCACGCAGGAAATCGGCCATTAATCAAGCGCCAATATTCCGCTGTTAATTTTAACGAGCCGCTCCCAAAAGTCCCCCGGGATCAACGTTTTTGGGCGAAATTAAAAAAGTTGGAGACGTGCAACGCCCGTCTTGGTGTGACCAATCATTGGGAAATAATTAACATTCGTTTACAATCTCGTACAAACATCAGTTTGATGGATGTTTATTCGCAATATTAATCATAATATTCTTTAACCAAAATTATATTTCAATTGAACGCATTCGCAGCAATATTACAAAAAGTGCTCCTTGCGAGCCTGATGGAGGTAAACGAAAACAAAAAGTTAATAATATGCGACGGCCGCGAGCCTGAATGTGAAATGACGAACTGTTGAAATTCCAAGACAGTAACAATTTTACAAGTCAATTTTCCGATGCGTACCTGAGGGAAATTATTGAAGTTCACTGATAGCTGCTTAGGGGATATCACGCTGCCGCGCCATGGTTCCGATGGCATTTATAGCGCGCACACCGACACGACAGTAGGCGGAAGGTTTAAAGCTCTGTACACTGGAGAGTTTCACTGATAAGATATCAACAGAGAAAGCGAACTTAGCGGGAAGTCAAATTAAATTTTAAGCATCCTTCCCGGTCCTTCTACATGTATATTTAAGTGGAAGTAAAAAAGTTTCTGGAGCTTATAGGACAGATAATACAGCTTAAGCTGATTTTTGTGACTGCTGGTCCAGTCAGTGACCCCGACCGCGAAGCCGGGAGTATTGGGTGCTATTTTCAAATATTTCAAATATGCGTGATAAAAGTATCACTATTTCTTCCGTGTGTAGATATTAGATAATCTATACATAAATATGTATTTAGACATATATGGATGTAAATTTATAATCAGTGTGGTTACTATTTCACAGCCACTGGGTAGTTTAAGATCAGATGACTGTGTGCGAGTTGTTCCCAGATTTATTGAAGGTCAGTAAGATGCTTAATAACGTGAAAATATCAGATCCAAATGATACTCCGGTGGCTATTACAGTTCTTATTTATGTATAAGAGAATGGATAATATAAATACATAGCTAGTGTCGACAGAAGGTAGCATCTAAGTATGCAGCGAGATGGTGCTTGAGTTACGTTTATTGCATTTTTGAGCGCATCCCCTTCAGCTGCGCTATCACCGATGAGGGAGAGAGGCACTTTCCAGGCTCAAATACCAACTTTAAATTCATTTTTACTTACTTCTTAAAATATTAACAATTTTTATAACTACAGTGATATCTTATATATAGCCTCATATACTTTTTCAGTAGTGTAAATTTTCAAATTCAAAATAATTGCGCATAATTCAGAAGTCACTCATTTTTGTTTTAATTACAAAATGAAATATTTATTCTATGTAATCATAAACATGACTCGTCCATTCAGGCTACAGATCAGAAATAATGTACTAGACCGATTACTAATGGATGGATGAAAGTCAATAGGGACTCGGATGAAGTATACTGAAACATTTTATTGTACTTGGTAGACGAGCACGGCTCATCTGCTTGTACGAGATCAGAAAATGTTTAAACCAAATTTCACCAGGCTTTTCTTGGTTAATATACCTGAAATAGTCACCGAGTTATTCGCCTGGTCTTCATGGATAATTATAAATAACGCCGGCGGTCAAATGACTCGAGCCGGATACCTACAAAAAACCGCAATTAAATCCACCGTAGAATATATAGGGCAATAATTAAATGTTTAGTAGAATTCGTATCACCGAGCATCGCCGTTGCGGGCATTCCTGCTGCGGTGGCTACTAAACTGTAATAACATAATATATATGTATACATTCTGCAATATTGCTATTTATACCACAGTTAGACATTGCAAAATTTTAAACTAGATCATAAATTATATCGGGTCAGGATAACAGAACAAAAGAACAGGACTAATCCGACTGATTCAATAATAACTTTTTTGCAGAATTCCAATCTAAATATAACTACACTATAAATCTATGCAAATGCTAGAATAATTGAATACATGTTTGGTTATGATTTTTGTGTAAAGCGACACGTTTCTCGTCTCACATTCCTAATTTAACTCAGTCGTTCCTGATTTCATTCGTTTTCTCTCGTCATTCGACCCGAACACAGAAAAATTAAAATCAACAAACAGGTAGCCAAAATGATTTCGTCGACGCACGACGCGCCGCGAGGGGCGTTGCGTGTAAACCTTACCAATAAAAATTGTTTACGGAAAACATTTGTTCATCCCCGTATGAGCTTTGCCGACACGTTTGTTACTTGTAAACGTGTGGTTGAACGGTGATTTTTTATTTATTTCCATCACGTTATGTGGCGTTCATTAGGTACTCGTTAAAAACGGCCACTGTTAACAACACACCAACGTTTAGGTTGTATTGAAATACACTACATTGTAAATAATATGTTTATTTATATAGCTTGTTATAGTAGATCGGCCGTTCTGTGTTTCGTGTTTGTGTATGTTGTTTCTGAAGAGTTCTAGTCAGGGGATTTTACCACCATCATGTATAACATTCTCGTGTCACTATTGAACTATATTAATAAAATAATAGGGAATTTTTCAAATTAGGTATAATTTAAAATATATTCTCACATAGTGATGTCAATGTATGTGACATTCTAGAAATATTGGTAAAGGGAGTTATATAAACATGTATCCGTAAGCGAGTTATGTAATGTCGCGTAAATACTTCACGTAGACCCAATAACGTGCTAAAGCCAAAGTGGGATAATTAACTTCAAATATACACTAACTCTAGTTCGTTAATCTCATAGCCGTCGACGGCTTAACGAGTTGCAGGAGCGACTTGACGTCGGCGACGCGGACGTCTCGGCTAATGAGTTGCACTGCTCTCAATATTATAAGACCCTTTGTATGAATCTTTGACATCCATTTGGAAAATCCCCTTTAAAAGCTCACTTGAAAGGTGATCCGAGTGCGGAGCTGCTGCATTTTTATTCAGCCGCTAATCAGCTGCATCACATTGTTGTTCGGCGGTATCAAGAGTATTGTCTGAATGGTTTATTCCATTATCTTATCCACAAACTATTTCTTACTACTGTATGAAAGTCTCAATAATTTATAATATGATGTGGAAGTAATCCGCCATACTTGGTCAGAGAGATTCACGAAACTTTGTGAAACTTTCCTGCTCAGTAAAGAGACGTGATTTTCGAAGAAAAGTAAATAACGAAGCGCGAGAACATCAAAAGGATTTCAATGAAACCGTAAAAAACAACGTACGTATTGGTTCTAGAATTTTTAAAAAGGTTTTCATTTCGGACGTTATATTTTTAACAGCATAATATAAAACTAGATATCAATCATAGATATCAAATAATTATAGAATGTTTGTTTATGGGTAAATTTAATTATTTGCAATGTTCGCAATTCCACTACCTAACGAAAGGCGATTTTCCTTATCGGTTAAACACGCGGCCACCCTCACTCGTAATGCTCACCTACTCGTATTTGCCACATATGAACATACTCTTTGATTGGCCTTCCTTCAAAAGTAATCCATATGGGCTATGACATAGGGTTCCCAAACATCTTTGAGCCCAATGGTTAATAATAGTAGCAGTAAAAAGTACACGAGAAGCTTCTTTAGTATTTCGTTGGCATTTGCTCACTCAACGCATCTCGTTACTCGACTGCGGGGAAACTACTCTTGGAACTTGAAAATTACCAGTTTTTCAGATGCAGCAGAAACTTCTTGCATCTTAACATCTGTTCGGAATGAACGTTGAATGTGTTCTATGAATTCATTAGCATTGGAAAACATTCAGATCCAGATTTTTACGTGGGTTCACTGGAAGCTTAGTAATGCAAAGAATTTAATTATTCCATTAAGTCGGTACTCGAGTCTGGAAATCAATTGCCATTGTTTCAGCTGTTAGTGTGACTGGGACTTTGAAACGGTGCGCTTTGTGTAACTTCACTAGCGGCAGGATACAATTTGCCGCTAGCATTGGCTGTTTTGGTTTGTAACTTGAGGCATAATTGCCAAAACGAAATCGATCGTGCGTGCAGCTGTTGGACGACCTTAATTTGTAGAAAATCCTATGAATATGGTAGTAACTTAAAAGTATTGATTTGTTTAAAAACCCTAATTTAACAAGAACTTTAATTAACGAAACCATTCTGAAATTATAAGAAACATCGTGATCACTGCGTGTGTTCAAAATCTAGGCGCAATTTTGTTAGTAAATTACTCGTAAAGCTTTTGAGAGAGCCGATTCGATAGTTCGGGACACAGTCGGGACAAAGCCGGCTAAGTTTAGGCAACTTCGGCAGCCAAGTTTGTCCCCGTCCCTCTGTTGATTCTGTCTCGAGGAACTTTAATTGCCTCAAGAAAACCGACGAAGTGGGGCCGGTCAATAGATACAATTTAATACGATTTGCGGCAGATGCAAGTTTCGCTAAGTGGATTCTACACAAGGTGCTCTGATTGCATTCATTTAGGAGTCCGTAGTGTTAAGTTCTGTTTGCTTGTGTTTAAGTTTAGTATGTCTTTAGGAATTGGAAAGGGGATTATAAGGTGAGGTTTCGTTCAAGTATTATCATTTAATAACGATAAGTGCAGTTTTTTTAAACCCTTAAAAAAATTTAGCAATTATTTAACTTTTTACTAATATCACTAAATTTTTCTTATATAATAGTTCTACTGAGTTATGAGACGCTACCTGATCGTTATCAGGACCTGCCCCCTTACTCGGTATGATGCAAATGAAGATACAGTTTTATTCTACATTATACGAACAATAGTGTATAATGCAAAATAAAGATACCGAAACATAGTTATTACACAGCTGCACATTGACCTTTTCTCGTAACCGGTAAAGGCCTGGGCGCTGCAACATTCCTTTCATTTTTTTTGGTCACAGGGGAGCACTTCAAAAGATACCGCGGTGCCTCGGGAGAGACACCGGGTTATGTGGAATTTTCACCCACTAAAACCCCCTGGGTGGTTTTCCCCTCCGCTGTTGGAGAACGGGATTTTAATACGGAGCGCACCGGTTTCCTCCAACCAAAAATCTCTTTAAATAGATAGTTGATTAACTCGAATAACCCTGTATTGTCAACATCTCTGTAGGAATGGCTCATGAAGATTCAACACACGCAGACATTGTAAATATCAACAAACGCGGCTTTACTGCTTAAAAGCTATTTCTCGAGGCAACCCAAACATGTAATTAATGTGTTTTAGATAAGTAGATAAATAGCCAATCTTTACTTTCCTTTTTGAATAACGTAATAGACCTGAAGTTGTATAAAATATGCTAGCATTATAAATTACTTGAACTGGAAATAAATTTACATTGTCTCAACCTTTCGGCTTTGGCTTCATTTTTAGAGCAAGATAATTAAAAAGCGTATATTATGTTTATTTTCCTAACACACTGTTCGCCATACATAGAACAAATGTTTGTGCAATTGAGTACGATAATTATATTATAATTACTCTATTTACTTAGTATCAATAAGCGAGAGGGTATAAAATTTGTACAAGTATTGTGGTGTAATCATTAGAAAAGCTATGAGAATAGCTGTTGACAAAATGATAAAATAGCTATGAAATGCGAATGCGTGCTCTCTGCCCACCTTGTTGAGGACAAACGACTACGTGTTAGTGTTATGTCTGTCGCTACGTGACATATACTCGTAATGGTATTTTATAAATAAAATTAACGAATTAAACTAGTTTAACATCATCACGCCTGTAATCCCCTAAGGGGTAGGCAGAGGAGTGTAGTACACCCCCAAAATTCACCAGTTACGTTTAAGTC
>DWDX01003236.1:0-13498 GCA_018245675.1 Agara michaeli | reverse complement strand
CATTATAGGTATTGACTATCTAAAACGGGGACTGTCAGAAATAAGGTAAATAAAGGATAATGCTGTAGCCAAATCCTTTGCAGTATTCTGCAAAGTAACTTTAAATATATATAAAACATCTGAATTACTTGTACATAAAACAAATACTTTTTTGTTATCAATCTATAAATCCATCTGTAAAAGATTCTAATAAGATTTTCTCAAACCAGCTTCGGTCATTATTATTTTGTGTTTCATCTTGAGTGTTTGTAATCTCTTTTGCTTTTATTCTTAAAGACCACCACAAGCTATTGAACCAATGGTGCAGATATGTGTTTGAGTAACTATATTCTACTTCATTAGGTGAAGCCCTTTGCATAACATCTAATACTGCTGTATATAAAATTGACTGTCTAGTTGCCGGCTTACATATAGATAGATGATCAAGTGGTAACTTATAAAAAACACCTCGGCCTAGATCAGCAGAAAAAGACTCAACAAAATGTACAGGAACTTTGAATGCAGTCACTAGAGTAGGCATTGTTTCAGCAAAACTGACTGTTTCCCAGCCATATTTATCTGCAACATTTATGAATGTTTTATGCAATTCTAATAATAACGGTGAGTTTTCTTCTAGCTGTCTAACATCATGAGACGGCCACAGAACAGCGGCTGCTGCTCTAGGCATAGTTGCCAGGGCACTGCCCTTATGAGGAGTACTGTAAAATATCACAGCTTTAGTTTTTTCACATAACCTTTTTAACTGATCATCTTTAGCTTGAGCTGCAGCAACAAGTAATTGCTTAACAATAAGTCCACCCATAGAGTGTGTTAGCCATACCATATTTTTTGTTCCTACCCCTGCATCAACTAGTGTAGGTGCTAGTTCAGAAGCTCTGGTGGAAATATCTGCATTTTGTAGAGGGCACCTTTCTAACCATTCGGACAAGGAGCTGCAATAGTTTACACCCAACACTCTTAAATTGTTACAGTCCTTTGGCAACCAATCTTTTGGCCAGCAGCAAGTATAATTACATTGATCTTGTTCTTCTTGAATAAGTGCAAGCCTTTTATTATTAGCTGTATATTTATATGCACCATTTGTTTCCCTTTTTGCTTCTAAAGGGATATCATGTAAGACTACTTCTATATTGGATAACAAAGCTTCATTCTCCATTTCCAGTATGTCTTCCAAGACTTGTTGTAATTCTGGATCCAGATATTTCGGATGATCTGTTTCATTTGTACTTGCTTCGCAGGGTTCACAATCCACATTGGATACAGTGACATCTGCTATTCCAATAGGTTCAGCACACTTACGATCTCTTTGCCGCCATGTTACAAACACTCCACCTCGAAGTCCATGAACTAGAAGTGTGTCACAAGTATGAGGAGTTGCGGTTCTATACAATGGGTGCAAAAGATACAATCCCGGTCTATAGCAACATTCTCCAGAAAGATTGGCTAAACATACAGCAGCAGAACTAGACAAGCGAACATCACTAGATCTTATGAGTCTTGACAACTCTCCAATAAGTCCATTTTGAAAAAAATACTTCAACAAATTACTATAAACACTTAACACGGTTAGTATTCTAAGCACTGCCATATCTATGTCCACATCATTTTTATACCTTAACATTGCCTCAGCTAAATGGGGCAGGAGACCCATCTTTATCAGTACTCCTGCTGAATTGTCATCAGCATAATCATGCTGGTGGAATAATGAAACATGGTGATAAAGAGCATCAAGGCACAATAGACAGAGATCTCGTTCACTGAGGCTATCTGGTTTTTTTGGAATAGAGTCTGCTTCCATTTCATGCTCTTGAAGATTGAAAAAATATTTGGACAAGAAATGTTGTATACAACTATGTGGGTTTACATTGTAAACTGCTGCGATCATGTCTTTAAATTTAAATGACAGTAATTCAGCCGAGAGCGCAGCTCTTCGTATGTGGATAGGTGGAGGCAGAAAGTAACGCAAGTCGGCTCCTCGAGTTCGTGCAAGCAGTACTGCCGTTTTGTCATCGAGAGCTTGGGCAAGTTTAAGACAATCCCAGTTCTTGTTGTTTCTAAAAGCAGCCAGTTGTTCTATCGCAATGATCTGTTGCTCTTTATTGCCATGTCGACACAACCACAACAACTTCCACGCCAATGAATGTTTCAAACTTTTCCAAATACGTGCTATCCCAATGGACTGCTTTGTTGCTCTATCGTGTTCAATTTTTAACGTAGCGCTGTAAGACGGGTCTTCGATGTAAATATACTCTGGAATGGATTTCTTTTCCGCATCAAGTACGTTAGGGTTAACAATCTTGTTTAACGTCTTGTATGTCTGACTTATGTGATACGCTACGATTACTGCACCTGCACCGCATATTGAAGTAACTTTTAATATTTTTAAAATTGCTTTCAGTTTGTCGTGAAGGCTCATTTTTACCAAAGCATTAGTTTGGAAAATAGTGGAATGCTGACTTTCACTGACGGTCTATGATTGCATAAACCATATTAGCAGTGTATCATTTAAACCTTTATATCACAGACATTGATCGTTTCGGGGTTATATTACTTCTAAATGTATAAATTAGATTTGTTCTATATTCGTACTTTGCGGTAAATTGATCCGTCACACAGGCTCAAAACATACAGTAACGCAGTATTTAAATTGTAATATTGTTGTTGTATAGCCTATTTTTCAAAAGGATAGTAAATTGACACTGACTGACAGCCGTAAATGTCAAATACAAAATTAGTGTTACCTGTTTAATTGTACTAGTGGTCGCCTAGGGGTCGAAAATCGACCATAGTTAAATTAAATCAATTTTTAAATTTGAAAACATTCTCTACAATTTTTTCTGTGTATAAATTTTCGGGCCATTGAAAAACCACAAACGGTACAATAAATGAGGTTTCATTTAATGTATTATACTTAAAAGCAGAGATATCTGGCACTCGGTGCTTTCTGCCTTCTCCGTTAGGGACGTGGTGTGACGGTATGTTGATGTTGTCGTTATACTTAAAAGCATTCTTTGACATTTCATTTGATTTTTTTGTTTGAAACAATTTTATTGTATTTTCACGTGTGTGCGTGTTAAACGCATTGAAGTGTGGGTAATGTTTTATTTATTGATTTAATGTATTTTGTAAGCATTATTATTGAAAAATATTAGCGTTCTGCACTTCTACTATGACACATAAACTATAAGTGTGCCAAATTTCATAATCCTCCGTCGCCGCAATTTTCGTAATAAGGGGTCCCAAGTTTTTGCTGCACGTATTAATATATAGATAATATTATCACCTGTGAACAGTAATCAAATTAATGTAGCACGGTCTTTAGCACATCCTATCTCGCGTGTACTGCTCGCGACTTTAATAAATTAAACATTAACACATCGTCCAAATGTGGCTACGTATGCGTACCGTCAACCGGATTTTTAAAAGCGTTTCCCAGACCAGATGAAAGTACAGTCAGTATACAGCCGACCTAATTAAACCCGCTTAGTCGCATTCACAAGGCCCACGTTTCGTAGCACACATGTTTATTACTCATATCTTATTTAGGCGTGTATCTTCTAGATCTCCGCGTTCGTGTAACGCGTTACATTCACAATTCAAACGAGTAATAATAATCATTTTTTCCTTGGGACTACTTTAATTATATTGTGTATCACAAAATTACGAACGTCTTTCCGTCTCCTTGTGCCCTTTTGGTTTTTAGTGCCCGATGAATTGTTATGAACTTAGAGGCTGGCAAAAGAGCTCGTTGACTATGCTTAGGATCGGTTCGCAATTAATAGCCGTTGACATGTTGCAGTGCAAGTGATATATAACGAGAAGGGCTACCCGAAGCTGGCGCTGGACGGTTACTTCTACAGGCCTCACAACGCGTACCGGAACCAGCCGAAAGTGTTGTGGTACTGCGCGGCGAGGAACAAGTTCCAGTGTTCGGCGACGCTGAGGACGTATCATCGCGAAGTGGTGGCCGTGACGGGCTCCCACAACCACGCTCGCTGACCCATGCGAGCGCGAGCGAACCCGCCGCGCACGAACCTATCCAAATTACAGTTGAACGAAATATTCCGATTGTACGGCGAACGACTCGGAACCGTCAGCCGACGGGAGTGAATCTCAACAGTCTACAGACAGACATTCTAAGACGACGCGAGTATGGTTAGGAACGGTTTGGGGAAACTTGCAGTAGAGTTTTTTATTTCACATAATACATACCATGTCCTTACTACATACATATATGTATGTATACTCGTCGGTTAATTCTTTATTTCTTTATTTCCATCTACCTACATATAATCAGTAAGAAGTTTCATTATCGCGCTTAGGCTTCACGCAAACTTTGTGTTCTTAATACTGTGTATTTGATTTTATTTGTAACAATATTTAAATTGACCTGTCACATCTTATCCATGTAGGTAGATCTCAGTGTCGCTTTCGATGTACGTTCCGAGAGAATCATCTGAAGTGACTTGCATACATCGAATTATGTTTCATGAACTTTCTCGTGAAATAAAATTCTACTATTATCGGATTGAATTATTTCGAATGTAAGGTCCAAGTTTCCACATGTGAATGGCCCCTCATATAATATAATGGTGTCACTATATTAATTTGAATATTCTTAGAGATGTGTTGAAAAGATGTGTAGGTGTGATATGCTGTGAAACTAGTTCTAATGTCTGTTAGGCACATGTCTCGAAAAATGCATCCAAAGTGTCTTCATAGAAGATATTCGGATTATGATGTGAATAATGAGTTACCGTGAACGATGCGGTACTCGTTCTAAGAGACGATTGCTTGGCCGCAGTGACGTACACCCGGAATAAGTTCCACCAAGATCCAACTTAGCAATATCTATGATTTTGTAAAAAATTTACACGTGTTTTTAATGTTATACATACAATTTCTCGTTACGAGTCAGTTCCTATTCTAATTATTTTATTTTATACACAGGTACAAATACATCTAAGATATGTAATTATCTGCTGTAAATTTTGTTTATATATTATGTATAAACGTTTATTGAATAGAAATGTAATTATATATTACTAAAATATGTTTCTGGAGTTAGTATGGTAAGAGTACGCGTTGTTAATATAAACGATATTTATGATATGCCTGCATTTTATTTTAATATTTAGTTGTAATTTAAAAATATTAATAGAACGTAACAAATTCATAACAAGGTTGCGGTTTGCCTGTAGAACTTAGTCATCGAGTAGTAGCGAGACTAATAAAATAATATGTACTAAATATTAGTAGCGGTAGCTTGCAATGTGGTCGCAATTTGACTGTAATCCGATGGGTTCAGAATCGGCGGCGGCTGTGTACGTGCCGTCGCGGACGGGCAAGTCGCTCCTCCTGCACGACGGGTACACGTTCTACCTGAAGAACCTGCAGGCGCACGGCCGCAAGCAGTGGTACTGCTCGTCGCGCGACATGGCCGGCTGCCGCGCCGACGTCATCACCGCGCCCGCCGGCTCCGGCTCCGGCGACATCCTGTACCTGGTCCGCGGCAGACACATCCACGGCCCGCCCAGCTACTACTTCACGCCCGACGGCAAGTACGTCAGGCGCAAGGACACGTACCACAGATACAGGTAGCAACACTCTATCGATCGAATATGAAATTTTTACAGTCTGTTTTTTTGTGCATATTTTTTTGTGACTGTCCTTTTTTTTTATTTCATTTTACAATGATTACGACTGTTTTTTTTTACACTGCTGACTTTTTCTAAAGAAATGATCGAATCTTACTTAACGTTGTGTAATGCATTTATTTTTATAATATTGCTTTTATAATTTTTTTTATTCGTTTATAACAGTCTTTAGATTGTGCAAAAGTTCCTACACGAAGGGAAATATCGGGAAGTTCCCATAGTGTCGACATATTTGTAAATTATGAATTACGTTTATCATTTGCTTTAAGTTTAGTTAAAATTGAAATGTTAAAATATTAGAACTATTAGGATTTTTGTACGTTTTGTACCCGCTCCATGAACGGAATGGTTTTTTTTTATTATTTAATGTCAATACATACAAAATATCTATTGTTTGTGAATGGCTTCCAGCTGTATTTCTCAATATTATACACAACCTAGCGAAAATATTACAATTGGTAGGGTTTGTAAGCAGTTTCCGGTAGGTTGCGATTTAACCAAGAACTCAAAAGTGGAATTCAACTTCGAGCCGCCACGAATGGAAGAGTTCATTCAATTCAAGAGATTTCCGTTGAATTTATCTTCCAAACTAAATGACTTTCAATGCTACCAATCTTTGGTAACTTAAGCTTTACGGCAGTATTTACCGTCGATATCAAAACAGCAAGAGGGTTGCCACGTACTCGCTATCATTCGGATTGATCGATTTCAATGAGCAGGTGGAGATTTTTTTTGTGGGTTATGGAAGTATGTAGTAGTAGGTGTTCATGGGTTTGAAGATTATAAATGTGTATATTGCGTGTTCTATTTTCAAAATATGTTTTTTGTCCAAATGATATCTTTCAGTTTTTATTGCTGGAATTGGAATTTTTATTTTCATATCAAACCAATGTATTTTTCCATGTAACGCGATAAATAGGGTGATAATTAATGCACGATTCTCACATAACTACTAGTTATTGTGTGATAAATATATAATGAAGTTACGAGTTCTGTCTATGTTGTTAGTAAAGTGTTATGCGGTAACGTTAGGTGATAATCATTAAACCTCATCGGAAAGCTTAAAGGCGGTTAAAACATCCGGTAGATCGGTTGGTCACTAAACTAGATCTCCCCTATTCTGTAAGCAGTGCTGTAGCTACGGGATACACCCGTGTCCAACAGTGTGCCGGGAAGTATGGTTGCATCCACAATGCTGGTTACACTGAATGTTTTTGATTATCCCGTTATTTAATTCAACTTGGAGCTGTCTTAAAATGTTATTTCAAAACTAAAGTTTCATTTTAATTTTACAATTTTAATTGTTTTCGTTAAACATGGACGATTTTGTAGTGTACTGTTGTGTTCTCGATAAGTCTACTTAAAATTATATTTTATTACAATTGTATATAATATGTACTTATCGATAAAATGAAGACTAAAATATGTTTGAACGTTTTTGAGATTTACAAAATGAATACTCGTGTTGAAATCGGTGTTCGAATTTATATAAAACACGAGCTAAGCTCGTTAGTTCCACAATTTCTGAAAGTGTACAATAACTGCTTTGCTCGGTCGATAGTGCCATGCTGGAAATAAAAATTACATTCAAATTTGAACCATATGGGACCCGTTTAGAATACGTTATGTCTTGTGTGCTTAATGTATTTAATTTGTCGTATCTTCGTAGAATATTAATTGTTTCATATTTAGTTGATTTAGTTGTAATTGTTAACGACTTCTCCTAGAATAGGCTCAAAAGTTTTATTAAAGGTTTTCAAGGATATTATGTGTTTCTCTAAAAACAAGGTACAAATAAACATTTTTGTTGTGTTATAACAATTACTAAAATGTGTATTTTATAGGTAAAATATTGATAGTACTGAAATAATTGAAATCATGTGATTAGCGTAATGAGAGCCGTTGATGTTAATTGATATGCACTGCTATCTCATCCTCAAAACACCGTAAAATGGATTGGATCTCCCCCGAACGGTTAGCACCGCGTTAGGGTTCGCGCTAGTTTCGATACAACATTGCAATATAATATCACTTGAATACGGAAGCTCGTGAATTGCGCAGTTGTGATGGATCGATACACGGCACGGAGTTATGAAAGAAGGAAGTTCGGCAGGGCATGGGGCGCAGGGCGCTGTCTCCGGGCTACAGCCTAGTTACGCCCTGTATGCCCTAATTTTGATGTACGGCCCTTCGTCGTCTATGTGTGCGTTGAGGAAAATCGCACTGCGCTACCCCCCTCGACATTGATCAACCGCGCCATTTTATGTTTTCCGCGTATCAAATTGATGCGTATTTGATGTATGTTTCCGTTTTCTGTAGGGGAGGCGACACGTGTATGTTTTTTGGTTCAATAACTGTTTATATTAACAGTCATAGGAATACCGCTAAATGAGATTATCGTAATATGAAAATAAGTGGATATTTAAATAATACCCTGGTAATTCATAACATTACAATTTTAAATAAGAAGAACTGGTATAAGATATGTACAAGTATAAGCGTAACGAAGAACAACATACTAATCGACACTATCTGTGATACTAGATACTTTGCATGCTCTCAGCTTGAGATTTCACTCGACAACACGCGAGTGTTTCTCTTTAATTAACAGATGGTGCGAGTATCGAGTGTTATTTCGTATTTTCACAGCTGCGCTATACGTAATTATGTTCATATCGTTCCTCGATTATTACGTAAACCAAATCAGGAAATGGTAAGCTTATGGTGGAGGCGGGAAATCGATTCATCTATGTTATTTAGGGTAGGAGTCGTACGCCTCCCCAGTGTAGGCATGGGATCCTAAAATAGGTCGCAGCGTAGTAGTAGGAAGGGCGGGCGGGTCGCAGGTCGCGAGCACGCGGCGCGCGGCACGCGGCCAGGCATGCGCGTCGCGCGCGCGCCCGCCACGGGGGCTGATGGGGCACCAATCGATAACACCCAGCATCCCACGGCCCTCTCACTCTCACACCGCTATTCCTCAAAACACAACATTCCGTTGCATTAAGGTCGTCTTTGCGCTACATCTTACGAATCTTTAATGGCCGCCATAAAAAGAAACTTTTATAGAAATCGCTGCTTTGTATTACACATCTCTGGGCGGTCGTCCCTTAGACCGCTGGATGCCTAGAGATCGATATCGTTACGATGTACACGTATTAGATAGCATGATAAGTGACAGCATACTTCCCCTCTCATACCACTGCCACCAATGGCTTTCAATGATCATTTATACTTAGGGTATATCAGCTGTGTTTTGATTGAATATAATTCCAAGGTATAGTCAACAAAAGTTGACATGAAATGTTTATTACTAGCAATAGTAACTTATTAGGAGTTTGAATAATAAGAGTAGAAAACTTTTTGTTCCTTGATTAGTTTTTAATTAGTTATACTTAATGAATAACAAGAGATAAATCCGTGTTGGTCGTTGTAGAGTGGTGGGTGTCGGTGTGCTGGCGTAAAAGCAACACGTGGTTGGTGTGGCGCCGCCGCGGACTGTCCGTGGTGCACGCGCCCGCCTGCAGCATGAGCCTCGTCGCGCGGCGCCGCTGCGACTGCTCACTGCGGACGGTCTCGCAACCTGATCTATATGTTTTATCACACATCAATTTGTTAGACACGATATGTTTATAATATGAGAAAAATAATCACTATTAGCAATACTAGCATCGAATAACATTAGGCAATTTATGCTTATCAGGATGATTTTCGATTTCGCAACGACTTTATCACGGTGTGCACGAGAAAATTTTAGTGTTTGCGTCAGGTATTTCAATGTATCGGGTTCTTAAAGTTGGGTCGGTGTGGCCTGGAATTTAAAGGGTCCAGTCATGCCGTAACGCTCGTATCCCAAAGCCCTTTGCCGGCCGCAGTGCGACCGACCGTGGTAACATAGGCGGTTGGTTATTATCTTCCTAATTAAATCCACTTTCTTCAAATGTTATCGTTTTACACGTTTTGAATTTAATGTAGGTACAAATGTATTATACCATT
The DNA here is from genome assembly GCA_018245675.1 of Agara michaeli. Taxonomy (NCBI): domain Eukaryota; kingdom Metazoa; phylum Arthropoda; class Insecta; order Lepidoptera; family Hesperiidae; genus Agara; species Agara michaeli. The sequence continues at coordinate 3,848 of DWDX01003236.1, read as the reverse complement.
ACAATTATACAGTTTTTAGGTATTGTATGCACGTTATACGATAAAATTTATAATGTCAGGTAAATATACATAGCTGTCTCATTTTTTTCTTACGAAACGTCTATAGAGTCATTTTTATATAAAGGCTTTTCAATATTTAAGTATCTGGATAACTTTCGAACAGGTTTCAAATCCGTCCTATGCAAGCTAATTAGAATATGCGTAAGTACAAATAGTTTATTATCGAGCAAATAGTAGCAATTTAATATGCGAACTAATCATAAGTCAAGTATTTGCTTTGGATGAATGTATGGGTGGATAAATAAGTGGATAACTATAGGATGCATGTAGGCCAATATATGTAGGCCTCATACCAATAAATTGTCAATCGTCGTTCATAGATATCAGTATTGCGGTGGAATTAAAACTCTATGCAAGAATAGTCAGTATTCCTACATACCTGCCCTGTTAATCTTTCATGCTTTAATACATTATTAAAACAGTAAATAATACATACAATGTATTAGTACTATAGAACAATGTTCAAAGCTTCGCAAAACCTTCAATGGTATGTGACTTGTACGGGTATTTATTATAACACATCATCTAGCTCATATAATATTAAGGTAACAATACACGCGATTGTATCAGACAAATTAATATAGAAGATAGCATAGTGCGTATTGACATATGATGTTACTAAATATAAATAATGTTACTGTTCCATGTACGGTCCGACTCGTCCACTATTAATTAACGCGCCACGTGAAGTAATACGTATTAATTAATTACCGGCGTAGCAAAAGCCAAAGGCTTATGTCGTATTCTTTTATTATTTGCGATCGTGTAAGGGGTCATTTCGATAAACAATATCTCGTATCTTATATGCAACGGTAGCATTTTAAAGTTCAATGTTGGAGTAACATAATAAAGTGTGACGTCACGAGGAATGTATTCTTTAATTTACCCGTATGTATATATTAGACCTAAAAGTACTCGGTTTCATAAAGCCACGTGGCACACCGCCAAGTAGCGGATAGTAATGTGAAACACGTAGTTTTATGAAAGCTATCAGGTAAGTTCTAGCTGCGTTTTTAATCTACGTTAAGTTGCCTTAGTCGTTTTTTTTGTTTGTTTGTTTGTTTCGCGTATGACGATTGTTATAACTGCTGCAATTTGCTTGCAAGGTGGCGCGCGGTACCTGTACACGCCTAGAGGCGGGAAACTGCTCTTCTACGAGGGTAACACGTACTTTGTCAACTCGAGGAAGCGGCACGGTAAGGCGCGCGTGCTGTGGTACTGCTCGTCGCGGAAGGCCCGCCACTGTCCCGCCTCCATACTCACCATGCACGACCGGGTGCTCGGCCAGCCGCCCATCCACACTCACCCGCCGAAGGTGTCGGCCACCTACTACAACTACTGCTACCCCGGGAAGCAGTTGTAGCGAAAGGTTGTGGATTACGTTCATTATTAATTTATTACACACACAACATTCCTATAGACCAAAGAGTGAAGAGATTTTTGTTTTTCTAGTCACAATTTTATTGTAACCGGTTATTTTGTTTTATGTATGTACTGAAATGTTTTGCATAAAACCCAAAAAGTCGCGGGCGACGTTTGGGGTGCAACCCTTTAGTCCTTCGTAGTTTTAATTGTTTTTGTCTCCTTATTGAATAGGGCTTAGTGAAATGTCTAAGGTTAAAAATAATTAAGTGTTTTCAAATATGAAGATTTTCGCGAATGCGTAAATTTAATGTTAAGTACAAATACCTAAACCGGTTTTTATGAAGTAAGTTGCCATAATACATCATAGTCTTATGATTGTCGCCAAGTTGCTTTAATTTTTATCTTTAATGTAATTGTGATTTTAATGTCTGTAAATTATGTGCCAAATTGTACCAGTGGTTAAATAAAAGATATTATTTGAAACTAACACACGTTTTTGAATGGTAATGTATTCTGGACTCGGCTCTTCGCTCGCGTTTTATTGTACAGATATCTACCTGCTCGTTCTGAGAACTAAAAAAAGAACGTCTAGACGTCCTGCCTTTTGATGTGTTTCTCTCAAAAAGGTTTTTGTGAAATACTCCGTTTGCTTCGAAAGTCCTAGCCAGGTGCAGGTAGGCGATCTCTTTGGGGCCCACATTCAAATACTACTTTATTTTTTGAGAGTAAAGATATCTTTTCATTTACTAATATAATCTGCTATAGTGAGCTGAAAGCGTTTTTGTCCGCCCAAGCCGAGGGAGAGCTTACCGCATTGTTATTCAAGTGTGTTGAAAAAAAATAAGGTACGGTACGTACACCCTATTGTTGACATGAAATAAGTGAACTGTTTGGTATTATTAAATGTTCGTGTATAGAAGGGCGCATGATCTGGATACATCTTTGTAACCAGTGTATTTTTACGCTAACGTTCCCGATTTCAAATTTTCAAATGTGGAACCTGCATAAAGATAATTTTTTTAAACTGCTCACCTATCTGGTTTAACTTTCAAGTGCGTACTGAGTGCATTCTATGCGTTACGTATAATATATTTAAATTCGCTCGCGCGCTAGTAATAGAACCACCGTTTACGGCGTTACGGGCCCTACTTAGAAATAACTTACAAGCTCATCGGTATTTCTGTACCGTTACGTTTTATAAGTAACTTGCACTCCGGTTGAAAAAAGTCAAAAAGGTATTTGACGTCTTCGTTAGGTTCGGATCCAGTTCCGTGATACCGGCTTTAGTTCTCAATAGAAAATCGATTTTTATTTTGATTCGAATTTTAAGTTATATGTATTTTTGGTAGGTATTTAAATATTCGTGAATGAAAAATGTATGCCCTAGGTTTCAGAACTACACCTATATATATGCGAACTTTTCTTTATAAAAGTAAAGTAAACTAAAAAGCAGTTCCGCATTAAATCTGTGTTTTGTAGGCAACAGTATTGAATAAATAAATAAATTAAGAGCCAGCTGAGCTGCAAGATTCCGAGTGGCTTGGTACCAATACCAGGTAGTCATATCAAGTGAGTTGCTTGTGTTAACAATTTATTTAATAACTACAATGACTTAGCAGCAGATCACTAAGAATGTTATAAGTTCACTTAGATAGAAATATCTGCACATTATTCAATGTGTAAGTATACGTTAGTTTAGTTAGAAACCAATAGCCACTTGTCATGAGTTCTTCATCTTGATTTTCTTTACTTACATTGATACTATAGTTTCCGAAGTATGTGTGCGATCTTTCTCGGCTGTATTTTAGAGCCTAAAGAATACCTACTCGGAATGATAATATTATGACGCATCGGAATGATAAAATCGGAATAATAATGTTCATATGATAGTCAATGATACTTTTCTTATGTTACTCATTAACGTTGCTTGAATCCAACTCATCAAGTAATGTGTATTCTTTTTACGTAGGTGTTACTTCATTTTGCACTGGCTCATTCTTTTGCTTTCCAAAAGGATGAATCAATAACGATATTTTTTAATACAGTAATAATAAAATTTATTTTATTAAGTATGATACAAACCGACAAGGATTTTATGTTAGTTATAATTCCACTTTAACTTATGTTAGTATTAGAAAAGAGCAAAAAACAAACTTGATAATTAATGGTCATAACTAAATGCCCACTATTTCCTATTAAAGCTAGTGTGTTCACCATTCCTGATTGTACAGACATTTTAGACAGTACAGACAATTTAACCCATCTTTTTAGACAGTAAAATATTTTATCATCACTACATAGTATAAAACAAAGTCGCTTTCTCTGTCCCTATGTTCCTATGTACGTTTAGATCTTTAAAACTACGCAACGGATTTTGATGCGATTTTTTTTAATAGATAGAGTGATTGAAGAGGAAGGTTTAT
>DWDX01003235.1:0-13500 GCA_018245675.1 Agara michaeli | reverse complement strand
CATATTATTATCATTACTATTTTGAACACGCGGGCGAAGCCGGGGTTAACAACTAGTAATAAATATAATGATTTTATAGTATTAATATTTTGCGTAGTGAGCCTTTTCATTAGGAACTTAACCACGTCTAAGTCGCAATCCTGTCATTCCAAACTCTCACAATTACTGTTAAACTTCTTACTGAGATGAAAATGTAAAACAGCATAGCGTACGCCTTTCAATAATTCAAACAAACGCTACATCGTCAGTACAAAACTTCACGTAAACTGAAACGTAAACGGTGTTACGTAACAACTAAACAAGTTTTAAAGTGTCCCGTAAGCTAGCGTAACGTAAGCAAACTATGCAGATGCAGCGTCGGGCAAACATGTTACGTGTAAGTTTAGTTTCGCGTGGTTTTGTGTACAATGTGGCTTTACTGTGTCGTAACTCTTCGTTGTATGGCGTAATATGCGTGTTTCTTTTGTTTAACACTGTCGCGTTTTGAAGTTAAGTGATGCAAAGTGGTTTTTAGGAGAGAGTAGCAAGCGAGCTGGCAGTAGTCAGAAGTAATAGCAACGGGTGGCTGAGTACAGCAACTGTATAAGAGGAAAGTGACTCATTGACTTTCTGACCCAGATATCAACGCACAGAAGAAACCGCTGAAGCTGGAATCCTAAACTTTTTCACATAGCTTCTTTATATAGCACGAATGAGCACTAAGGGAGGAATTAGGAAATTCGACCCCTAAAGGGGTAAAATTGGGGTCGGTTTGGAAGTTAGACATAAGAAAATGCCATCAGGCATTAAGTTTGCCCTTTGTGACTTTTATTATTTAAAGGTGTACAATAAAGAATATAAATAAATAAATAAATAAATGAAATTTGAAATTCACGCTCTTGATTAAAAATAAATATTAGGGCAATCACTGGTTTTAGAAATGCTATTTCCGCTCGTGCAAAGCCTCGGACAAAAGCTAGTGTTATATAAAAGCTAATGGGTCCCGATAGTACACTATTAACAACCAAAGTAGTTATATAGTAGTAGTATGCAAATGTTTGCAGAAAGTTATACCTAAGTTCAGTTTCTAGTAGCTTTGTGGCATTACAATGTCAGCATATTCGAATTTGTTTTAACATTGTATTGTCTTTGTCTTTTCGATACCTGCCTATTGTATGGTTTGGAAAACAATTTGCTGTTCGTTTTCCAGACGATTAAAATCAATATTGAACTTTAAACTATTTTTAAAGCATTGTTTTTAAAATTGAATTTCAAATCAACCCGTAAAATGTGAAATTTTCTGTGAAAATTGTCTAGGTTTCCATGTGAATGAAGTGATTTTAAAAGAGATATAGATAATATAAATTTCACATCAATAACAAGTGAGATAGGAATTTTTCTATGTTCTAACGCCAACTTGGTACCGAACTTAGGCGCGTTACAGATCGCAGCGTACGTAAAGTTGAAAACTTTGTTCACGCTATAAAACATGGTTATTGTAGTTTTACGAGGAAAATCTGCGTTTCATCCTCCACCCGGATGTGGGTAAAGTATTTATTATACTCCGCTTTTCACTTACGATCAACTTTTCCATATAACCCTAAGACATATTCGGTTAAGGCTTGATCGCTTAACTATTTATTGTTTTAGTTTGTGAAACTTATCGAGTTTATTTCACTCAAGATTTTTTAGTATCCATAATGAAAGGTTTAAACACAAGAATAGGGTAATTTTTATTTTAAATTGTATAGAACGTAATAATGTCGTTTAAATGGAATATCATTTGCTATAACGGCGAAGGTAAACATCGCAAGGAAATCTGCACAATTTAGAATTATGCATTTTTTTAAGATAAACCGTAACCCTTGGTATTATGACAGGACAAGCTTTTGCCCGTGGCTTCGCTCGCGTTAAGAACTTTCATCCCCTATTTTATCCCTTTGGGGGTAGAATTGATCAAAATCCTTTCTTAGCGGATGCCTACGTCATAATATCTACCTGCATACCAAATTTGAGCCCGATCCGTCCAGTGGTTTGGGCTGTTCGTTGATAGATCACTATGTCAGTCAGTCAGTCAGTCACCTTTGAGTTATATAAATATATTTAGATTATTATTATTCATATTATATATGTAGCGATGGTTTGAATTTCAGCCTTCACGATGAGAGACTGGTTTCAAATCCTAGCCCAAACAGCTGATTTTACAGGTCCTACGTTCGTTCGTTACATCATGGGATATTAGTTAATAATAATAATAAGTATATAAACTCACCTTCTCAGCGGTCCGAGGTTCCGTTGACAGTGCCATGGCCTCTTCGTTGTAGATCCCCGCCAGGTAGTCGTTCAACACCTGCATCGCCTGCCCGTCCTCGGAGCACTTGAGAAGCTTGTCACGGTTTATGTCCAATATTGTCAATGTCACCTGGAGAACACGAACACACTGACTGTGACATAGCAACATCAAATACAAGCGGAGGTAGAATGTAGTATGACAACGATACATTTCATACCGTTATATATAATTTAGAATTACAATTAACATCGAATGAATTCTGAAGTTACCAGAAAAGATGTATTATAATTTATAATGACCTTATAATATTCATCCGATTGTTTGTGCCAACAAAGAAAAATACAGAAGAAACGATTCTAGTGTGAAAAAAGTTTTCTTTTAAAGGCCCAGGTCCACTCAGCATATACATTATACATGGACAATAGTTTATCGTCAATCATCATCAAATCAACAGAGAAAAGCTTAAGCCTGCATGATGATTAATGAAGGGAAAGTAAGCAAAAAAGGAGATTCTTAATTTCTGTCTACCGCCTAGGTTAACAGGCGCGAGTGCATGTATATATACATATATGTGTGCGTGTGTGTGTTTGCGCGTGCGTCCGTGCGTGCGTGCGTGCGTGTGTAGAAAACATAAAAAAATTAGGTTTACCTGAAAGATTACTTTCGCGCCATCGTAGAAGAAGCAGTCCATGACATTGACGGCACACTCGTACGGCATGACGCTGATGAAGAGCGTCAGGAACCAGGACAGCGAGATCATCTTCATCATGCCGAGCTCGTTCAGCTTGGCGTGCAGCTCCGGCAGGTGGGCCCTGGTGAGGTCCTCGAGCACACCCTGGTCCACCTGGACAGTGGTCAACGATTTCGATTGCGTAATAAAACACAAATCATCACTAAAAATTAAACAAGGAACAGACACATCACTACTATGGAGTTCTGGTTACAGTCAGTTAATAGGACTTTAGACGTTAGTAGATAACATCATGAGGAAACCTGCACACCTTAGGGATGTTATAAATTACATAATATTTTCTGAGGTGTACGCAGTCCACCAATCCGCACTTGGCCAGAGTGGTGGACTATAGCCTAAATCCCTCTCACTATGAGAGGAGAGCCGGTCCAGCAGTGGACCAACAAAAGGGTTGAAAAATAAAACAAAAAACTGACCAAAGCTCCAACCACCCTCGTGTTATAGTAGTCCGGCAACAGGGTCTCGCATATGGTGGCGAGCAGCCAGAACGCCTGCTCCTCGGGGCAGTAGATGAGCAGCACGGACGCCACTATATTCATCGCCTGGCAGTAGCCGATGGTGGGGTTCCTCAGGGCGTAGCCGCACAGCACGCGACGTAGCGCCGATATACCTGCAATAGGAACGATAATAAATAATACCACCACGCCACGTCCCCAACGGGGCGGACGGAAAGCACCGGGTGCCAAATATCTCTGTCCGTACAAACCAGACTTGTTTCGAACCTACAAACGAAAAATAACGATTTGTTTCCTTTTTTTATTTACACATTGGGTTGCATTATCGAAGTTTTCATACCGATCCCTAAGTTTTTTGAAAACGTAGGTACTATCACCTACGTTCATCGGGGATATAGATGGTTCTAGTTTTCAAATCGGTCCAGTAGTTTCAGAGCCCGTTCGACGCAGATACAATGAAATCGCGCAGTGCAGACGAGCGCTTCTCACCGACGTCGCTCTGGAAGGCGGGGTGTTCGGGCAGCGAGCGGTGCAGGTCCCTCTCGATCTCGTCGTTGGCCTGGTTCTTGGAGGACAGCGCCTCGTTCACCAGCTTCTCGTACAGGCCCTTGTTCTGCGCCCGCTGCAGGGTGGAGCCGGAGAATACGCTCCATAGCTCCCCGCGCAGCGACTCCGGCACCCCGTTCACCACCAGCTCGCTGCCGGCCGTCGTTTGGTACATGCTGACGCCGCGGCCGACTTCCGCCATGTGGTCCTCCCACTGCTTCTCCTGAACAAAAAAGAACAAAATATAGCGCTTTTTTGCATCTTAAAATGTTCACATTGCATTTAATACGTATAATCGTAACTTGGCAAGACACAGATCTCCTATCGACATGAAGAGGATATAGTTAATATGTCCTATCAATGTGACAATAGAAATATACGAAGTACATCCTTCCAAGTATACTCCATTCAATAAATAACACCTTCAAGCGGGGGACACGTACCTTCTTCTGCTGTATTTGTTTGATGCTGGAAGTCTGATGGGTCCGGAACAAGGTCATCAATGGCGGCTGCGGCGCCCACTCCCCCCCGTCCTCCCGCGCCGCGAGCGCCTTCTTGGCCTTTTCCCTGTACATATCACTGTCCACTCACAATTTAAAAAATGGCTATACGGCGTGAATATTTGAAATTGGAACCACTTTTCAAATTGCATTAAGCACCCGAAAACAATAGAATGTTAATTAATGCATATACCACCAGGTGTGTGCTGTTACAAAATGATAGTAAGTAAAAATATTAGTAGAATATTGAATATATTCAAGCATAATATTTAGTTGGAATAATGAGACTGTTTACCTAATTTTACATTTAATGCCACTCTACAGAGTTATAGGTACCAGGAGTGAAGATTATTATTAGAGATTGCTCTCATTAAAACTGGTAGTCTGTGTAGTAAAGTGCAGAATGTTTAAGGTGAAACGGCTGTTTATTTTCAAAGAGCATCGACAGATTTGAACGGGAAAATTTGTTTGTTGAAACCATGCCAGGTTATAAAAGACTTACTTACAAAGTTATAATTTGCAATTTTATATTTTCTCTATACTTTAAAGAAAAATATTTAGCTGGTCTTCTGGTTTTTGTAAACGGAAAATTCATTGCCTATGGACATCCTACAAATTAGCACATCTCTATAATAATAACAACAGTTAAAAAAAATAAGCATTATTATCTTCAATACCGGCCAGTCACTCGAGCGTATCATACACTGGAATGATATATAGGAAAACAACTAGTGAACGGTGACGTCACGGCCAACGAACAATTAGCGGGCGCGTCACGTAAAATTCATCCGCATTACAGCCGTAACAAATTAGCGTCGTTAACGTGCTACAAATATTTCAATAGGAACAAATAGAAACATTCGAGCCAACTCACAGTTGTAACAAATTCGAATAACCTCTAAGCGTCCTTAAACAATGAGACGGGTTATGAGAAAATATTACTAATTTTGGAAATAGGCGGAGTTACGCGAGGCCGCATCGAGCAGATGACCTAGGGCCCGATACTACCACAGTAGGATTTAACACGTGAACTCATTACGCAAAATGTACTTGGCCATAAAAACCTTATTACTCTGTAGACGAATACTTAGAGAAATAAATTTAAGAATAGATATGTCGGATGCTTTTTTCTTGCGGTATTTTCCTTCCCAGCCAATACGGCGCAGGCGACGTGAGCCTCACAAAGATTATGAGATGTAGGTATAAAGGATAAAACGAGTTTGAATTTGATTGATTGGCCAAGAAACGGTATTCATACAAACTCGTACTAATGCACATGCAAACCCGTAACGTTCCACCCGTTCCGTTTACCAATAGACACTCTGCGACCAGCGTTATTCCAAATGTAAGAATACCATGCACTGTTGCAATTGAAAAACAACGCTATCTCATAAGCATAAGTCACATACCAGTCGAAAACAGCCCACAAGATTCCATGCAACCAGCCGCATAGAGGCGTTCAAACGGATTGAACCTTCCCAGTTGTCCACTCACTTGGGCAATTTGGCGAGCAGCTCCGATATTTTGTGAACTAGGAAGTCCCTGTCGATGATGTTGCCGAACAGGAAGCTGGTGTGGTGCGCCGTGGTGACGAGGATGCTGCCGCCGTCGCCCGAGCTGCCCGCGCCGCCGGAGTCCGCGCGCTCCACCTGGTGCACGTTGCGCAGCGGTATCGTCAAGCGGACGAGATGAGGCACCTGGAACGTTATTCGTACGACCTTTTCAACTGAGCCTTGTGAAAGTTTATTTATTTTAAAATTATCATATACGGTGTGTATAAAATAATGTATGTATCATATGAATTTAGACGAAGCGCGTCAGGTTTGCAAGGACAGAGTTCTTTGGCGTTCGGTGCTTTCTGCCTACCACGTTAGGGACCTGGCGTGAACGGTATGTTGTTGTTGTTCTTGTATAAAATATTTTCTGAAGTGTGCGAAGTCTACCAATCCCTCACACTATGAGAGGAGACCCGGCCCAACGGTGAAAGGGACACGGAGCAATAAAAGGGTCGAAAAATAAATGAATAAATATATATATATGGTGTGATAATGGCTATGTAAAGCATTGTCCGGCGAGCCTGGTGTGACCGTGTCCCTGACCGTGGTGTGATATCGTCATTGCAATAGACAAGTGTATTTAAACAACGATCATAACAATAACGAGGTAAGTATTAGTGTTTGGAACGTTCTAATTACCAAACAAATAACGAACGCAGACCATCTGTTTGTTTGTGACTCATGTAATATCCGCGATATGGCAAGCCGAATACCCGATATCTTAAGTAACGGAGGAGTCTACTGAACAAAGGCGGTCAGTTTGTTGCATGCGCGTTATCTATGCGCGCGACTGTACTGGAGACAAAGTATCACTTTGTTACTTGGCCAGCCCTAATCAGTTGGCGCTTTCATAATCGTAACTTTGTCGCGAGGCATGACAAACATTATCTGACGTGTGTCATTTTAGTATACTCTTATTTGAGTCTTCTTAGAGGCGATGGTAGATAGTATTTCGTTTCGCTTTTGCAACTTTGTTTAGATTTATTTGTGATATCTTTGTAGTGTCACTGTAAGTCAAGGGCACTTTATGGATTGGTACTGGGAATTTAGTTCATAGAATGTTTTAAAGACAAAACCTAAGCACTAGCATATACCATCGTTTAATTAAGTCAACATTCAACTATCATTTAACAATGTTAAAAATTTGTTGGAGTTTTTACACGTGAAAAGTAGATGTGTATGCGTACGTATGTGTGTGTGTGCGTGTGTGTGTAAGCGCGTGCGTTTTTGCGCGCGTGTGTGTGCGTGTGCATGTGTGCATGTGTTTGGTAATGTTGAAAAGTAGATAGAGATAGACAGCTGATAGATACCCGACTGTCGAAGCAGATGAAATTCTGTGACAGGAACAATCTGCCCCAGTTGTGCCGCTTATTGTACGGTGTCCACAGCGTGCACTCTTCGGTGCCGTCCAATTTCTCGTTATGTGGCAGACGAAACCTCAGGGTGAACAGATTGGACTGCTTCCTTGCATCCAAGTCTCTCTTCAGGAACGACGGCTTCTTGGGCACGTTCTTGCTGAGCTTCGTTAAGAGTTCCTTGTCGATGTTGAAGCTTCCAGATTTATCGTCAATCAACCTTTTGAAATTTCACATCATAATTAAAATGTTGTCTTTCACTAGTGGATAGTTATTTAAGAATTAGAATGTGTTTAAAATGTTAATTTCTACCACTTACAAACTATATCCCTTCAGATCGAAACATATTTTTTCTAATTTGACATGTCCAAAAATGATTCTTTTTTCCTTGTATTATTACTATTATTATTATACCATCACGCCAAATCCCTAACGGGGTAGATAGAAATCAGACTGCCAAATATCTCTGTCCTAGCAAACCGGACATGCTTCATCTACATTCATCACTCTCTTCATGCATATATGCCGGTTTCGGAGACTTTTGACTCCCACGTCAGCCAGTGTTTGACCTATTTGGTCGAGATAGGATAGTCTAGGTCTCCTTCGACATCTACATCCACCTTTCTTCGGCCTATCCACCTACTCGGCACCTTTTTTCATCGTAATTTTTGTCAAAGTAATGAAAGCCTCGAAATATGAAGCAAGACTAATTTGTACTTTGTACTTACTGTTTCATAGCGATATTCGCTAACTGCTGCATCAACGCAAAGGTTTCATTCTTCCTCAAGAACATTGTGAAGTAATGCTCGCCGTCTCTTGTAACCACTTTGATGGAATCGGGGAAAAGTAAACTGTTTGTTTTGGCCAGTTCGGTTACGTCCGCCCATCGGATTTTTATTGTTGTCTTTCGTCCAAATATAAACGAGAAGAAACACATGTAGTGCACTGAAAGGTAGATCCAGCCCTGTCGCGGTATCTTACCCTTCCAGTAACTGAAACGGAAGAAAATTATAAACCAATAGAAAAGTGACTACTAGTGAGATAAAACTTAATGAATGCAAAACTCATGTGTAAAATTAACTTATGTTTTGTAAAACGGCTTAAAGCTTTATTATCTCCTATTACCTGCATGCCTGGAGGCCTTTGTCGCAGGACAAGCTGTATAGTAGAATATAAATAAATATATAAGATTCTTTAAGTATAGTTCATAGATCGAAAAAAAAAAATTAAATTCTTAAACAGCAATAGAGGCTTATTTTATTTCTTTTTATTTATTACCTGCATGAATAGTAACAGACCAGCTTCTCATCTTTGGGCATATTAAATCTCTGGTGAAATTCATAATCAACATTTTTGTATGTTATGGTATCTTCATCTGTGAATTGAAAAAAAGTGGAATAGCATTATACAAAAATTGAAGATAATGAAGAAATGCTAAAACATATGCCATGCCGTAGAAAAAGTTGATTTAGAAATAAACATCTTGAAAATAATATACATATTATATAAAAGACATAAAGGACTGTAATGTGGTACAAGAATAAACAGGATTTTACATTCAAACAAAAGGAAGTATTATCAAAATTCAATACAGAGACATATAGATACGAAATACAAACCTTCAGTGAAGTTTTCTTGCTCTGTAGCTAGAATGGAATTGATTTTACAGCAAACAAACTCGGTGATCTCCTCCTCAGTATCGAAGGAGTGTAATGTGGGGCTCACATTCTCGGCCAGCCAATCCCAGTCTTGTCGTATTTCTTGTTCAGTGAGCGCCGAGGCTATTACTGAGAAAACAATTATTGTCTGTTAGCCTGGCGTCCAGACCACCAAAGTTGCAAGAGCGACTTCTTTTTAAAAGGCAAACTATGAATGCTCCAGCTGAATATCAATGTAAAGAAAAATACCTTGTAAAAGTTGCACAATAAAAAAAAATTACTAAACTCTATAATTCCTTCCCATGAATCCAAAGCTGGTAATCACAATATTACCAGCTTTGGCTATATGTGTACATTTGAAAACAATATAATATGCTGTCGGATTAATTAATTAACTAAATTATTAATTATCTAAAGAGCTGATGGGTGCAATATAATATACTTTTGTAAAGGTAACAAAATATTTACTCTACCATAGTATATTTCCGAGTTCGGTGTTTGATGCAATATTCTATAGGGTGCCGGTTTTGTATCTCGTACACTGTCGAGAGTGCCAACCAACAGTGAGGAGAGCCCCTTCGACTTTCCATGCCCTTTACGTCTTTGTAGTACAAAATATAACGTTACTTCGTCAGTGTCCCTAGATAAATAAGTTTTAAAAATAATATCATATCATAAACAGAGCAACAAACAAAACTATCATATGCAAGATAAGGAACGAAGAAATAGTCGGATTACCATAACGCAGTTTTTAAAAACACCTCTTGCGGTTTTATCCACATCGTAATTTTTGCACTTAAAATTTTACATTAACTAAGTACTTATCCCTGTAGCAAAAGTGTTCCACATTTTAAGAAATACATTTTTTACGAACAACAAAACAACGAAAACGTACAATCAAATCAGCCTTTGACATTGACAGTCAAGTCATAGTAGACGAAGAGAAATTGGACCACTTCATAATAATTTCGACACAGTCACAACAACCCATAAAATTATGTTAACAATTGCATAAATGTATTATTAATTATATGTCCATGTTATTTGATAAAACAGTTTTATCGTAACTAACTTAGTACTAACTTAAAATGGTCTTTTTCGAGACTAAACATGTAATAAACTTAATAAATTGTAAATATTGTATTTAAATCTTAAGAGACTTGCGGGTACTGCAGCAACTATACAGAATTTATAAAATCCTACATAATAAAAACATTTGAAATCAAACGACATTGTTAAATTTTCTTAAATGTTTAATAACTATTAATAATTTAATTCTCCCAAATGTGTCTATTGAAATAAAATAAAAAATCTGTACGAACTACGTTACTAATGAAGAGACGATTTAGAAAATAGTTAATAAATAAACAAACAACATTTTTAATATCTAGGTACTGTTGTTATCACATGGTTATTATGTACAGGTATGAATAAAACTAATGATGGGCTTCTTTTTCTGCAATTCTTCGTTGTGTTTCAGCCCAATTTCTAACATTAGCGTCAGAGTTTGCTAGAGCGTGAATTTTGCTGATAAAATATAGGGAAATCGTACATGAAACAGGATAATACATCCAAATGTTATTACTTTTTATGTAAAAGAAAAATGGGAATTGAGCTATTTTGGCAGAAAGTGTATATGGAAACTTCATGTGTCGTCCAGATTTCCTAAAAATTGAAATTGGATATAGTCAAACATTTCGAATTTAGTCCAAAGCCAAATTTACATGACTTTCGAGTAAAAGATTCTATAGCTAAAAAAGGTTACGAATGTTGAGCACAATCTTTGTAAAGGCCTAAGTAATTGTTTATTATAAGCATAGAGGTTGAAACCGGTGTACAATGTACAATGCATATAAATTAAATTTCAGGCACAAAACTGCAATTTTTTTTATCTCTGAAAGGTCTTTACAGACAAAAAAATTGTTATTAATATTTTCTACTCATTGGTACAGGACTGGGAATGTATTATAAAGTTTACATTCATAGCAAAAGAGCCATTGTATCTTTATATCGTTATATTAAGTTAAGAGAAATATTACCCAGCAATATATCCTGATTCACGCAAAGCATTTTCCATTTGAGTATACAATTGTTGAAGTTGTTTAGGGAAAACCATGTTATTTTACAGCTATTTATTAATTTCAATTTCAGGTGACAATTTATACTTCAATGGATTGATTATGTGTTTCAACTATTTCTGTTTGTTTGATATTATAAAACAAATGAGCTGTTACGGGATATCCGCCTGATGTCAAACATGGAAATTGGTAGTTTTTGAATGAATTTATAATTAGCGAAAACCGTGGAGAAAAATAAATAAAAATGTAGAGGTTTCTTAATAATATATGATGAATTATAATTTTATTTGTACAGAACATAATAAATATTTTTAATATACAATTTTATAATGCAATTATGGAATATTATATGAAGCAATAAGAAACATGTTATGTAGTACTATATAGCATAATGTCACACCAGAAAAAGGAGTGGGATAGAGTAGAGGGGTGCAGCCTGTAGAGTCTCGGGACCCTCGGGTTTGGTGGTGATTGGGCATTCATTGTGCTAAATCTTTTTTCATGTCATTGTCAGTTTGTAGTATGTCAGTTGACTTCATATGGCAACACGCGATTCTTAAATCAAATACATGTAATCATTCAACTCAACTCGAGTACTTTGTATGCCGAGCAAGTATTTTGTCTCTCACCAAGTTCTTTTTATAATATAACGTTTTAAAATAACATTAACTAGAAATACATAGCAATGAACGACAACGAAAAAGAAGAGGCTGCTAATTTGGTGTGAATCTTAATTTGTACTAGTGAATAATTTATGTTATTGTGATGGTAATTAATCGCCTGTTAAATTCGATTGATTTCATGTCTGCAATTCGGTTTTAGAAGGAAGAGTTTGAATGGGTCCTCCGCGAAGAGGTACACGCGATATTACATCAGCTTCATACGGTATTAGTGGTGAGTCACATACAGTACAATATGTTACATTACCTTATTTATTCTGCTGTTGAGCAGCAATGGGTCGCTGGGAAGTTTCGATGAGTACCATAGCAAATTTTCTTATTATATGACCACTTAAAGCTATATCCATTTTGATACAAAATATTGAAATATATATTGATCATTTATATAACAGATATAACTAAACAATTGACAATTGATGATAGACTCTTAGCGTCCGATTTTGGTTTGTAAGCTGCTTTTGAGGCCTTGAAACCCAACATTTTTCATTTAGTTAAGGCCCAGCTTTCTATGGAATACATTTATCAAATTTTGATACATATATTGCAACCAATGTTGCCGATTGATTTCAGGTATAGCAAAAAGGCAAATATTGCTTTAATATACCTTTACAGATTATATAGAATATTGTGTATGGCATGTATTTGCTCTTGAGAAGCTTTTTCAGATTCTATGTCAACTTTAACCCCCCCTTATACCCCTCCGCCACTATTATTGTTTCCGTTATTTCGGATTCTAGAAAAGATAGAATATAATTAATGATATATATAGATTAGCTAATACAGAATGTTTGTATGAATTTTACTAATAGCCTCATATTATTTCATAATTAAACATTTTCTATATGTTTGATTGGTTTTGGAATGCTTTTTTTCATAACAAAGTATCCTTAATGATAATTGTTAATGTTTTGGAGTGTAATATGTATGAGAAATTTCCTTAATGCTTCATTGTTATATGATATTTAATTTTAAATGCCTCTGACAAAATGTACATAATGATATTAACATTCCAATAGGTTTATTACAATGTTTATTAATTAAGTGTATGTATGTACCTTATAATGAATAATAATTTGAATTTGAATTTAGAATGTGGAATGTAATCATTATGGAATCATTGTGGAATGTAATAAGTTCTTTTAACATTTGAATACTAGCATACTAGGCTAGCTGAAGATCGACCACAAATAGTTATTGAAGATTAAAGACAACCATTTTACATAACTCCACATACATAATTAGATACTTTATTTTGTCACAGGAATGTGCCCACAGATTTCCAGTGCCACTGTATGGCAATGAAGGTCAGAAGCAAGATAAATTCATCTTAACCTCCCAGCCGGAACAGTTGAAATGTATCGTCACATTAACCGGTGATAGCATCACACATGCCGTAAGCAAAAATTATAATAATATCTGTATGTAGTAGTTATGAAACTAAGAATATCTGATTACTTATTTTTTGCTACAAATTTATTTGGATATTGTGAATTAAAGAATATTTGACTAATTAGAATTCCAATTAGCAATTTTCTAAATGCAATTAGCTACAATGTATTTGTTGTGACATATAAAAAAAACGTAACATCACACCTGTAATCCCCTAAGGGGTAGGCAGAGGAGTGTAGTACACCCCCACATTTCACCAG
>DWDX01003234.1:0-13502 GCA_018245675.1 Agara michaeli | reverse complement strand
TTTGAAAATTTATGAGATTCCAATAGTACTCAAAGTAAAAGAACATATATGTGACAGAATTATTATTTATCTTTTTTAACATGTTTAGTTGGCGCGTAGTGCTGCCAGGTGAAAAATACGAATTTCGAATACAGGAAAGCGTAAAATTATAACATAAAGAATTTTACACAATATCGCTTTCACAATAATATGTTTCTATTTTAAATTTAGAACACTTCAGAGATGTTATGAAATACATATATAAGCGTTGTTAAGATCCAAGACACGTTGATTATGATCTCTTCGGTGATGCGATGTCAACGACTTGCATTGTACAATATTATGAATTTAAAAAAAAAACTATTACTTTTTAACACAAGATAAAATTATTTTATTGATTTTATTGAGAATGAACTTCTAGCTGCCTATTGTGAGTTCCATACCCATCCAGAACAAATATTTCTATCTACTGTTTATACATGTTTATGTATGTTTGTCAGCAGTCTCGTTACAAATCACTAGCCCTGTCTAGTTTGAAGTCTGATTGCTGTGTAAGGTTTCTGGATATATTATTATTATGATTAATTATGTTAAATATTCAGGTCAGTTCCTTCCACACGTTCGCAATTACGAAAACGCCATATTGATTAAATAATATAGGTGATATCAGAAACTTCAATTTAGGACATGATGTCAATGAAAATCAATTTCATAAGTAGAAAAACTAAGGGTAATCTATACTGCATCATAGTCAATTTTTTATATAAGTAATCGAACAAATTGTTCTCAAACGTTTCAGAAATTAAAAATATCTAATACATAGTTAAAATAAATGGTCGCTTATCAAGGCATGGCACATCCGTGTCGAATGACCCATTGCATGATTGTGCTAATTGCGCCGACCATGCCTCCGGAGCCTTCGCTAATCTTGATATGAAACCGCACAAATGTCGTGCAATGAAACATTATAAAATACACTCTACTTATGACATAAACAAATCACTAAGAAAAAATGTCATATAACGGTGTAATCCATTTAAAAAAGATAAAGAAAGGAGATTTCACTGTTTCTAACAAGAAGGAAATCAATGCAAAATTAACCAATGTTTGTGGTATTGCAGATGGTAATTTATTTTAATAGAAAAGTCTGGATGTGGCCGTTGGATGTATGTTTAAGAGTTGCCAAGTGTTTTAATAGTTGGAGAGATATATTGAGTCTTGCATGAGGCTTTAATAGACATCTACTGGCCTAATTAAAGTAGAACAAAAAAAAACTACATCCAACAGAGGGTTTGACCACTACCATCAATCCACTAATTTCATCTGGCTCTTTTACTCCCAGGATTCTCTAGACAAGGAAAGAGATTTAAAATAGATTTACACATAATACATAAAGACTAACATACCTATTACATATATATAGCAATGTATAATGTAATCTTAAAAATTCTTTATATATTCTTTGGCAAAGCGCAAACGTGGACACTTTTGTGTCTTGTGTCAGATATAAGCTACCGATGAGCGTTTGATTTTTATAGAGACAGTATGAAATCGTTCAGCGCCCTGCGCATACATGTGTCCAGTTGCTTCCGCTTAACACTATATTCATGATGATCAAAATGTGTTACGTGCCGGTAACTGGAAACTAAAAGTCGTCTGTTGAAGACAGAAGTAAAATTAACAAATTTCCTTATAATTGTACCTACAGTTACAGCAACTTCAGCTACGGTTTCTAGTAGTGTGCTGTATCGGTGAAAGGAAACTGGCACTGTGTCCGATTGCTGATACGGGACACAGTGAACACAGTTTCCTGTGATGATGTGCTGTGTCGATAAAAGAAAGTGTCCACGTTTGCGCAGCACCTTAAGCAGAATCAACCATAAATCTAACCAGTGCATTCCAATGAAATGTTTTTAAATATTCATGTTTCTAGAAATTAATATATCAGTATATATAAAGTAATACAGTATATAGAAAGATGATTCTTTTTTTTTTGAAGCCATCATAAGAGGCCATTACTATATTGAGGGTGTATCGATACATTCTGAAACACCCTGTATACATGTTCTACCACTTTAAGAGACGACTTGTTACTGATAAGACCACCCAAATGCACATATTGTGTTATCTGTTGTCAATTTGATGTATTTATGGAGTAAAAATAAAGAGCATTGTATGTATTAATACAGTCTGTTGGAAATTCACAAAACATTTTAGCAATGAAAGGTCAGTAAGAAACAAACATGCAATGCTTCTAAATTACATTAAACCATTCAAGGTCCTTAACAGGAACATCCTCAAAACAACGGACTCTCTTTAAAAATATTCTTTTGGTTATTGTATAACTGTTTTGGTTTTGGTATTTGGTTATTGTGTTAAGGTTTGATATGTCCCTATTTGTTTTATTAATATTACGAATCACCCTTAAGTCATATTTAAGAGTTTCTGAGCATATCGGGACTAATTAGTTCATAATTTGTTTGTTAAGTTACTGACAGCAGATTTTGATATTTTTTTAAGGAAATGTGATGGAAGCAAAAGAGTTAAATGCAAATAGAGTTAACTGGCACCTGCATAGATGAGGAGGCATTTTACAAGGAAGACTCAAGGATTCTAAAAATTACATACGTATAATAGGAAACCTGGCAAACGTAACACACTACAAATTACTTATAGTGTCAATAAAAATTATTTGCTTACATTAGATAAAAGGAAGGAAAAAAAAATTATACCTAAAGAGAAAAAAATCAGTCATAAATCAACAGTAACAATGCTCTTGCATATTTGCATTAGATTTATGAATGAATAAAACTTGGCAGAATTGAATGAATGCTTTTGATCTCGGGCTTTTTAAGGTTTCTTATGTTGGTACAATGTCAGCACATCTGTTACAATTTAAGGGGCCATCTAAACATGTGTTAAATCTGGGAAATAATAAACATTGTTATTTTTGTCTCATTATCATCAGTACAATATGTTGGTACATTAGTGATTTTTATGCATAAGAAATTTTATTCTCAGGCGAAATCGTAGGCAAATATATGCCTAGATTTATTTTAATTGGCAAAAAGGAATTGAGGAGATAAAATATATCTAAATACTAGATAAAATTTAAAATTATGATTTCCACATTCAATTTAAGGTTTAATTTTGGTCTATCGATTTTGAGAAACGTTTTGTAATTTATATTGTTATTATGTAAGGTCATTAACCTTAAATAGGTAATGTATTTATTAATAGTTGTAGAAAAAGATAATGACTCATATATGAATAATTAAAAGATATTTAAACTTGTTTGTGATTTTTAGTGACTTCAATAGCGAGGAAACCAGACGTTTTGAATAAATAGATATGTATAAAAATAATTCTTATATGTACAAAATGAGGAAATTTTAATCGGTAACATGTTTGATTCACAATTTTGTATTTATTTCAGATCGCCACAAGAAACTTTCCGATGGAAAAAGCTGAAAAGTTGTCATAAAGAAAACCAAACAGATGTTGCTAAAGGTCGTAAATATAACCTTAGTGTGCGTAATGTATAAATAATAAGACATTACTGTCGTAATTGTTCACGAAACGTCTCAAGAGTCGACAGTGTTGAAGGACAGGACAGGTGTCAGAGGAACAGATGATCTAGTTATCAGTACTTACTATGTTCGGTCGCGGCGGTCACCGCGGCATCATTCATGAAAGAGCCGCTTCTCACAACCGGGCCCCATTGTTGCCGTCTACCCTCCCTAGACTCTGTCCTCTCGCCATCATCCGCTTTACACAAATGAAAAGCAAGTACGCACCAATATAACACAAAACCGATACGCATCGTGATCTCCCAATGACACTTAAATAAAATAATTACCTCACAATACAAAACAACAACACTACATCTACACTGCACACTATACACATCCTAAACTTCGCTATGCGTGAAATTCACGGGTTTTACGGCCACATCGCACGTTCAAACATAAAACTAAGGTACAGACTTTTTATCACAGAAGGAAAAAAATGTTAAGGTCGTCGGGAACTTGACGTTTTGTTTTTATTCTGGTAACATTGATTTATACTAATCTTTGATTACTTGAACTTTTAATTTGTTAGTTGTGAACTTGAAAATACGCTATACACATGGCGATAAAAGTAATCTGTTGTAAATCAAATTTTTCACAAACAATTCTTCAAAAACCTAATTTGATTTACATGAATCACTAATAAACCATTTTTTAGACATGAATATTGATGAGATAGGAATAGATCCACAACACTTTTAAACAGATACCTCTTCTTTTTAGTACGTTTCTATTTTTTTATTTAATAGCTTAATATTAAGCTTTCAATGTAAGTAGAGCAGATAAAGTAATATATATTTTTTTCGACATATAAAAATGTATTTTTTAATAGCATGGTCATGTTGTATATCTGTTATGAGCGCAACTCTAAATTTTGTGTTGTAATATGAAATAAAGTTTCTTAACATAATCGATGTAAAAAAAGATGTAATAATTTCTATGAGTTAAACAAATTATACTGATTTGAAAATAAAAACATAAAAAAATTAAACTATTTTGAAAATTTTGTCCGCCTTTGTTATGTACATAAGCAAGAAATCAATATCGTGACGTCACATGACGTTTTGTTACCAAAATATGTCAAATGACCTTGCCAGTTTGTAAACAATACCATACAATTGAGATATTAAAGAAAATCACTATTTTGGTTCATTGTTAGTATAGTTTTCTATTGTTATTTAATTTATAATCTATTGATAGTGTACGACATCGACATGAATATCGATTTCGAGACTATGGCTGTTTTAGAAGAGGAATCCCCGAATGTGAGTCCAAATTAGTTCCTTTGTCAATTTCGTGTGTATCATATAATTTGCTTTGTATTTACAGTTGTTGATGCATCATTATCATTTTTATAGTGATTTTAATTAATAATATAACGTTTTGAGCTAATAGAATTAGTGCCAAATACTATCAAGAAGTCACTTCCTTGTTATCCTTATCTTGACACAATTTTTTTACTTCCAATTTCCGTCCGAGTTCTCGCTATATGTAGGTACCTATTATTGCACAACAAGATGATGATTGACATCACGGCCGAATATGGCGCTAAGCAAAATATAAACAAAGATGAATTTGTGTGATTTACCTTAGAACTATTCTTATTGAAATTTTGTTAATATAGCTGACATGTTAGATAGATGTATGACGGATTTCTTAAATGTGTCTATCATTATATTTTTATTCGCGTAAATAGTGATACGTTGTTAGATATAAATTTAGTTAGAATTGTCTGTATGTATTCATATTGCTATGTCTGGACTTGATTACTATTAGAGTTTTCTATCAATGTATTGTGCCTACACTTTCATGTATTTTTAATTTACCTGTCACTTGTAACGGCAAAGCAAAACTACATATGGACTACATCATATGGAAAATATATTTTTTGTAATACACAATAGACAGTCCTTATTGTGTCTCGATAAGATTGAAAAAAGCTATTTATTACAGTCCCCGATATTATTCTCGAAGACCAACAAAAGCTCTAAACCAGCTCTGCAGTTTATGACATTATTAATTCACAGTGGAATTGGAGAACCACATTAACCAGCGACAAGATTAAAGGTTAACAATTATGATTGTGATTGCAATAAGTCCATCCTTTACCTCCAATTAGTCACGAATACTGTTACATACTTTCCATTTATACGGTATATGAATAAGGATGATTATGTTTGTAGGTGGCTCTTCAGAATTGCTTTGTATGCTACATGCTAGCGAAATATGTAGTGGTAATATTTAAAAAGAGCAGTTTTATTTGTACTAGATTGTACCTTATATTTTGTATGATAAAAAGTTAAGACTACTAACGCCATCTAGCAACAAGAGAGCGTAAATTAGCTTCCCTGTAAATAGTTCAGTAAAGTGACTCCAGATGGCGTTAAAATACAATATAATTTTTTTATTCACTATTATTTATATACTAATTATAGATAGGTCATTATGACCAGCTAAAAGAGTTATAGGCTTGGTAATTATGTAATTTGTGTTTTCACAAATTGAGTCATGTTAATTTTCTTTGCATTTCATACATCTGCGAGACTGCATTACAACATTCTCAAATACTTAAATCACATGTGAGCAGTGAAAATCACATACATATATGTCTGGAATTTATTTGTATGCTTTTGTATAATAAAAGGGGTATGGAAAATAGTAAAAAGGCATGACAAACAGGCAGACGGCTCACCTGATCAGTGACTTCCTTAGTTTTTGTAAGGCCCCAAGCGGCAGATCTTTGTCAGGCCCTTGTCTATTGTGTTAACTGTGCGATATGAAAAAATGTACTTGTGATAATGGACGTTAAATGATAATAATCTAGTGTACCATCTGCCAAGACTTGAAAGTATCGAAAATATAGTTTTTTATTCGTAGTAATAGTTAAAAGATTTTTCTATTGATTAAAAAGTCGACAAAGTTGAATAACTCACGTATATCATAGTATGTGCATTTTTACTTGGAACAAAAATTGATATATTCCCATAAGCGCCGTAAGTCCCATAAAACCTGACCTCCCCTATTTCACCCTTCGTAAGGGTCGTAGCGTGATCTTGAATAGCACGTAACCTTCACCAAGAATTGGGCTATCGCACGCCATAGGAGTTTTTCAAATCCGACTGTTATTTCCTGAGATTATTATATTAGTATAGATCCTATTTAGTATTCAAAGTATATCAATACAAATGACAATTGTTTAAATACTAATTAAGTGAACTATTTAATTAAATGCTAATAATTAATTATGGAATTAATAATTATTTATCGAACGGCTACGGCAAAGCTACTAAAATTAAATTTTATTAAATACTGGGTTTTGCCCGCGGCTTTGCTCGCGTAGAAATAGGATTTTCAAAAGTTAGTAAACAAACGTTTTAATAACCAAGAGTAAGAATGTAAAATTTCACATGTCTTATCTTCAAAACCGGTAAATTTTCGTACAATCTTTTCACCCCCTATTTTACCCTATTCGGATGTTTCACGATTCCCCTTGTCTTGGAGGTCGCCGCCGTGCTCGAAACCGTCGAGACGCAGTTAGGGTACGTCTCAAGGTCATTGTCGAACCGTCATTAACTAGATTTATGTTGAAAGCCAAGTCCAAATAGGTCAGACACAGGCTGACGGGGGAGGCACGAGTCTCCGAAACCGGGGTGTATGCATGAAGAGAGTGATGAATATAGACGAAGCGCGTCAGGTTTGTAAGGGCAGAGATATTTGGCACTCGGTGCTTTATGCCTATTCCGTTAGGGACCTGGCGTGATGGTAGTTTCAAGCATCAAAAGAAGGTCATACCCGTGATTCTTTCAAAAGCAAGGTAAAATATACTCCACTAGTCAAGGGGATATTTAAGTGATAAGTTGATTTTCATTCCTTTTTTTGTCTCGGCTAATTCGCATTGAGGCCACGTGCTGGACTGTGTTTAGTACCCTAACGTTACACATATGTTATATTTCATTATTCGAATAAACATATTACTTCAGTTTTTCAATTTTATACACGGCTATTTAATAACTGGATAGGAGCCTAACAAGTACAATTCGCCATTATAAATCTGGAGAAATCGATATTCAGTATTTCTATCTTTTATAAGTAGTTATATTACAGGGGATCGAGCGACACTCCCTGTCTGCCTCCCTGCCTCCCTCATCCGTTCCTACCTCATCCCGCCCCACCCAGTTTCTAGAACAATTTTCCGCCGCGTCAATTCTCGGCTAGTTCCAGGTCACCTGAACATGCGCAGTAGATATTCCTTACAAAAAACTGACGCTAACCCCTCTCTACCCTGCCCCCTCGCCGGCGTGTATAAAAAGCCCCCGGCACGATGCGCTCGTCCATTTTGCAGCCAACCATGAACTAGCACGCACCTGTACATAGAAATACAAAATTAGAATAATGTATATATATAATAGTGATAGTGTATCAAGATGGTTTTCGTCGTGAATCTGTAAGTATTGATGATATTTATTAAGAATTATTGCTTCTTTTTATGTTTTCTGCTTTGTAATTTTTTTTTATTTAAAATATTTTTTTGGTTTTTTGGATACACTGTTTGTGTACATTTTATTATATTTTACGGGATATTTAAGTATTTTTACGTTGTGTAAATAAAATACCTGGTTTTTCTTAATACCGTCACGCGCAGGTCGGCCATCTTGCCGATCGATAACACGACGCCGCCATTTTCTTTGTAAACGGCAAAGACGTTCGTTTCATTTTAATCATTGAATCTATAAAATATTTTTAAAAAAGGACGGTAAAATCAAATATCACATTTTTTTATTGACGGTGACAATGTATGTACGTCCAATTTTTGACGGCGAACTACCTATGGTGTCCCGGGATCGACGGAATCGCTGGAATGGTAAAAATATTTCTTACGAAGCTCGAGAAAAGAAACATTTTGATACCAAATTGCGTTGCAACACCCAACTGAATTTAAAATGCTGAAGTTGACAAATCGCCGGACGCCTCGCTGTTGTTTTCGCATAAAAAATAAGCGCAGGTGTCACATTAGGATCGAGGCCTTGGTGGTACGGTGGTAAACATCTCGACATGTTTCTTTTATGTATGCGACATAGGAACTACAGAATTTCAACTATCGGAAAATCGGAGACAAAGTGGGCGATTTTCATAATGTAACTTAAGTTCTCATAAGAACTACGTTTTTTTTCAAACCCTCTGTTGTTCCACTGCTGCATACGGATCTCCTCTCATATCACTGCTTCCGATGTATCTTTTGGTATATAACAATGTCTCTTTCACTGGAAAAAAAATCACACTTTTACATGTTACAATGAAAATTAATTATGAACAAATTCATAAAATGAAGACCAGGAGTAACACTTGAAGTGGTTCGCAGTCACTTCATCGGGACATGAATTTCAACAGAAGAAGAAGAAGAAGAAGAAGTGAACGGGAACGACAGATCAAGACATTCTAATTCTTATTGTTTGTTTTCGAAAAAATAAAATTTCGTTGTATAATTTCCACCCCATCCCACGCTCACCACCACCTCTTCACCGTGCGGCGTAGGGAACGGAACACCGCGACGACACCTTCACCTGCGCGAATCGATATCAAAGCCTGCGTAAGCCGCTCGAGAGTTAATTTAAGAATTGTTTGTTACATTTGTATTATTTGAAATAAAGAAAAATCTTGTCTTTTATTTTCTGATTTGTTATGTTTATATCTCAATAAATAATAACAACAATTCCTCCAGTTTTATTTATGATTTTTATAAATATACGTAATAATAAATGGACGTTGCAAATTTATTTAAAACCTTGGATCCTCCGTACTCGCATTCGACATTAACCTTGTCTGAGAGACAGCGTATTTTACGAGGGCGCAATTTCACCGTAGCATCCCCTGTGCGTGCGGTAGGTCGTAAACAATGAGAGTCGAATAGGGTTTTATTAAAATTTGGTTATAAACTGGAATATATTTTATTGAGGTTCAGTTTCAATATAATAACGTCTTTCTTGGGTTATAGTCGCAACTTTCAGCATCTTATTTTCGAACATCATTAAGACATCACATGATTTTTATTCCCTCTTGTCTCAGTATCTTTCCATGATTCTTGGCTTCGTAATTTTATGTGCTACGTGTGTATTTGATACTTCATCTGAGTGTAATTTTGCCAATGCGTAGCCATGTCTTCCTTGCCTGACGTCTCCCGACTCCCCGGCTGCCCCCACTTGCCTCTACGTACCTCAGTCTACTCATTTCGCTCCCCCTTTGAATCCGCTCGCTATGTCATCTCTTGTTTCCGTTCGGCAGAATTTTAAGGTATCTCCCCCTCTGTCCCCCACCCCACTATATCGCGTACTGTCAGCCCACCTGTAATTTCATTTTTATCTCAACCCATTTCAATAAGTCCGTCTGCGTCTGATTATTTTTAATTATTTGCTCTCATTGCGTCTTCGTTTCGAGAAATGATAGCTCCGTGATAACAAGTATCTGTTTCTGATCGTTAATGTAATATTAATTATGGGCATATGATGAACTTTGAACTGATAAAGAAAATAAAATAGATTTTTCACACCGTCAACTGTTACTTGCTTTTACGAGGTAGTCTTGATCTTTCATTAGATATATCGTTATTTCCATATATCTTTACTTGGCACAGAGGGTAACTATTGAAACGATGTAAGTGATATATAACTAAAAAAACAAACTATTTCACGGTAAACTGCGAATCCTAATTTGAGGTAAAGTTACGGAAAAAATTAGCTGTTAAATGGTAACTGTCGAATGATTTAGGTTAGGTTTTCTTTGTTCCATTTCTGGGCACTGGGATTAAAATGAGAAGGTATATGTCCTTAGTGTATCGCGCTGGCCAAGTTGCGGTTAGGTAAACTCAAGAGTTAATGTTACTTGATGATAAATATGTTAAATAAAAATAAGCAACTATACGGATAAAGATACATCTCGCCTGTTCCCGCTGTCCGCCGCCATGCTGCGCTGATTCCCCGGGGCTCGCGCGTCGCCACCCTACGATAAATCAATACACCCCACAGAATCAATACCCCCACATTTATATCTTAACCAAGCTTTAGAACGCAAAAGAGTTTTGCAATTTGAAATTGTACCCAGATCGAGTCTAAACTCTCACAATATTATTAATAGAGATCAAACGGTTAGATATTTTGCTTCTGCGCTTAGCTGTTGGTAATAATATTTAATGATTCTGTCCGCGAAAGCACATACAACCTTATGGTTGAGTGTTTTTCTAACTCCGATGATGATCGTGACCGGGAATTCAGATACGCTTCTGCGGGTAATTGTTTTCTCAACTTTGATGATCACCGTGACGGGGGCTAGGCAGTTATGATTAGGTGTTTTCTCTGTTTTGAATTCTAATTAATCTAATTGGATGACCCTGTGGGATGAGATTGATGAAAGTAGAGAAGCGAAAGAAGTTTATTAGCATCGTAGTTGGTCGATATCTTTTGTCTCGTGACTTTATGTATGTATGTTGAACGTACTTGATATGTTAATAACATTGCCTTTTAAGGCTGTAGACGACTGATTCCTATTGTGCATAGAACAAAGTAAAAACCTTTATCTAAACTTTGAATGCTAATATACTTCTAATAGCATCTTTTCGATCTTAGTTAAATGTGGTTATTGTTAATCGTCGTTTTATTAAAACAGTATTTTATCATGTTCTTTCACTTGTTCTGTACAAGCCTCATTGTATTGCGCAGGACGCTTCACCCTCACCCTCGCTGCAATCCCACCCTATCGTCCACGCACAAAATAAAAGAAAAATTGAAATATCTCGTCGGGTAGTAATTTGTGGGGGACTTGTGCGGAAAATTTTGTGAAAAATGAAATTCTATAGTCTGACTGTGAATTGATAGTTTCATAAATTTTGTTTAAATTGTGTTTAATGTTATAACATCAGTGTAAAAAATATAGCTTCATTAATATTATTAAACATTATCATTATTATAGACGTCAAATGTCCGTGAGTGGAACAATGAAAACTTTGAAATAAAAATCATAGCTTGGAGAATACGTATTATGAGAGTATGGGTACTTATCGATTCGCTGTTTTACTCAGTCTTACCAAGCTCTACTTGGTCCCGTGCTTGCTCCCCTATCTACCTATCTATATCTGCCTATCCCCCATCTCCCTGTCTCATCTCATACAACCTCCCATGGTAGCCCACCTTATTACATTTCTTCCTCACCCGCCGCCTTTGACCACCCATTTCATTTCCCCCTGCTACCTACCTATCTACATATCTACCTGTCCATATTTTCCTATCCCCTATCTCCCCGTCTCCTCCCATTCTACCTCCCTTGGTAGCCTACCTAATTATATTTCTCCCTTACCGGTCTGCCTTTGTGCACCCATTTCACATCTCCCTGCTACCTACCTATCTACATCTGCCTTTCCCCCATCACCCCGTCTGGTCCTGCCTTCCCCTGGTAACTCACCTAATTATATTTCGCTCTCCTCCGTCCGCCGTTGTACACCCATTCCACTTCCCCCTGCTATCTACCTAGCTCACACCTGCCTCTTTCCACATTCCATTGGGAGGAATGAAGCTCGCGTTGGCAATCGATAAGTCCTCAACCAAATTATTGTATAACAGTATCGTGACTCAAATCTAAGCTATCCCCTAAGCTATCATAAGCTAAAGCACCTGTTATAAACATTGAACATCCTTAACTGGCGATAAACAAAACCGACCCTATTTTCAAGCCCGCTCTCAACTATGTCCTTAACCTTGAACTTCTGCTTCGGCCACATCCTTGGAACACCCTAATGTATTATTTCGTACCCTTAAGATCCTCTCTTAAGGAACCTTATCGGGCGTTATGCAGGTGCAGCTGAATAATTGTGTTGAATATTTAGAAATCAACCCTTGATTTAGAAATTACTAATACATATTACATTACATATTATTGTAATCTACGTAACATTAAATTTTGAATGAATGATGAGACTTTTATTACTGCTCTAATGTTTTCATTTGGTTGATAATATAGATTTACCAATATTCATGGGTATACATAAATATGAACAAGTAAGGTGAAGAAGACAGTAAAATTAACAACGCAGCATGTATTATGCACTGGGACATACTTACTTTGGCTATTATTGATTTGATCATTTTGTTCAGGGGTGGAATGTTCTAGAATATATCGAGGGGGGGTCGTAGCTTGCCCGCGGGCGACTCCAACCCCTTCCCTCACCCTAATGCGTCAGTCACAACCTCCGTATAAATCAATAACGTCCCGTCTGCATTGCGCTTCTTGGATTCTTCTGCATTGTTAATATTAATACGTACTAATTTTTTGTGTATGTTATTCTTAAAAGTGAGCAGATCTACTTCAAATCCCAATTATAAATAAATGACATCAAAACAAATAACTTATTTTCTAAATAAATGTGACATAAGGAACAGTAAGGAAACTAAATATAAATGTTTTTCTGAAAAGAATACTAATCTTTCTCTTTGGATTTCATGAATAACTTGTAATGTTGCTGCTCAATTTGCACCCAATTATCTAAATCTTATGTGGCTTAGCTATTTAGCGTACTTATTTCAAGGTTTAAAATTTTCACATGCTCCTTCCATCACTTTATAAAGTTGTCCTAGGCGACAGTCTGAAGTATTTCATATTACCCTTCTCGCATGCGCACTGAATTTATCCGCATTATAACCCCACTCCTCTGCGGCTCTGTCGCGGCGCGGTCCAAGCCCGACGCCGATCACTGCAGTACCCTCTGTATCATGGTCGGGTTGGCACGCATTTTCGGTTGACAAAATTTAAGTTATGTTGTTCAATATTAAGTTTTGTGTGTGTAGGATTCTTACGAGATGTCCATCTTCGATTGTCTGTAAGTATGTATGAATTATTACATTTTAAACTATTAATAAATGATGTCAATTTGTATCTTCCTGGACGTTTGATAAAGTTCGTCCCATTTGAGTG
>DWDX01003233.1:0-13504 GCA_018245675.1 Agara michaeli | reverse complement strand
ACTTTTAAAACAAGAGATATGCACCAAAAACAAAAATACAGGCATATGACGATAGGTGCAAAAGTTGAAAAAGTCGAAACGATAATAATTATTAAAACGAATACTGCAATGTATGTAATTATGTAAAAAAAAATACCGCATTCTGTATATTAACATTAAGTCATAGAGTAATTTCTGCTCATTAATAATGCTCTACATATTACATAGCATCACATAACTGTTCTATCTCCATCAGTTGCCTCGTCATAAATCAAACAAAGCATTCCCTAATGAACAACCGAATGAATGGAATGTCCAACAATTTTATCTCACAAACTATAAATCGCCGCCCGAAACCGTGCGGAGGAAATCGCCTCACCTATTGTGTTAATGTGCATTCGGTCACCGTTCAATTCATTCTTCTATTCAGCGCTGTGGAGCGATAAAACGCAATTTCAATGACAAAGGGCACATATCGCTTTTATACAGATCAAGATTTCATGCGCGAAATATTAACTCGTAATGTTTCGAAAACACAAGCTACAAAGCGGGCGACAATGTTTTGTTTTTGTACTCTAAAGTTCAAGACAATAAAGAAGCATACACATGATATGTATTGGGGAAAAAATTGAAAACGAAACCAACGAGTGGCTAAGCTTTGAAGCGGATTTGCTTTGTGGCCGACTTCGAGGCTAATAACTCACACTGCGGGCAATGGCAACCCTGATGGTGATTGATGAGAAAACAGTTCCATTGTGAAACACCATTTATTTTGCCAACCTATTTCTAGTGCACCATTATAATTAAACTTTTCTTTTCTATATACTATTTTAGTGTTTGAGATACGTAAACATTTTTTCAATTCGTTTACACTGTGTAGCGTACATTTTGCTTACTAAATCTTTTCAAAATACATTTTTAAAAATATCTACCAATAATTACTTGACAGTCTGCTTCTTATCATGTGTCACTTATTAATTATCAAAAAGCTAGCGGTAGGTACATATTATACATCTAGAAAGAAGTAATACGCTAGCAAACTGTGTAATAGATTAAATATGAATATATTATTACGAATACGTTATTTGAGAGATATATCAACGGAATCTACTTTCATAATCGCAATTTCAGCGTTTCGCAAATTAATGGCACTGTAATCTCTCCGGAATGAAATTGTGAAAATCTGATAAATTGATTTCTAGATTGTAGACTTACTTTAATGCAAATGGGCGTTAGGGACCGATAATTGTCCGTTATTATATTATGTAGAAATAATAATGGACTCGTTATTATACAAAAAAAACCATCGACTGCTGGAAATGAATGATAATAACATTAATTTATCTTCATTTATCTGAATATTTGGTATTGAGTAATTTTTAATTTAGACATCCGTCGTTGACCATATGACTAAGAATCCTACTAGGTAGTCGTTACGTAAAAATTGTACTTGTAGCATTCCCCTTATAAATTACGGTATACACAATAAAAATATTTATCATCATTAACTTTGTTTATTAATTATTTTAAAAATCTTTAAACTCTTCTCTTTTATTATTCGCGACTGTTAATATTTAACGTTAGTGAAGTGTAGACCAAACATACCATAAAAGTGATTATATCCAGCAATCTAAACATTGAAACTTTATTATGTCGCAAATTTACCTTTCATTATACGTTTGAACAAACTAAACGTTTCGGTCAATTTGTTAAAATAACAGTAATATTTAATGAACAATTGCATTACCTCATATATTGTTTTGTTTTCGTTACATAATTGAAATATACGTTTAGTTCAGTACGTACGTACATCGTACGTACATACACACTTGCAAAATCGAGCAGTACATTTTGTTTCGAACGGAACACAAGTTTGTATCATTGTTTTTCCTACCTAAATCACAGCAATATTAAGAATAAAAAAGAGAAAAATTAGTAACGAATTTAAAATAGCGTGGAATGAAGCTGTAATAGTTTTATACATTATATAGTAACTGAAAGAGATTTAAAAAAGACAGAAAACAGTCACATTAAGAGATTTTTGTATCGGTTATAAAATATGAGGGAATCACTCCAGTATCTGTTTCTACCAATATGGAGCAGTGGTAATACTATTGAGTATCGTCTTAATTCACGTGTAGATCACAAGATTATCAAGATAAATAATCCAGAAATCAAAATTAACTAAAAAAGAAAAATATATACCTATTATTTATCACACTTCCGAAGTTGACACGTTTAAAATATATTTAAGGTATAAATATGAAAAGTATGTATATACATAGTAACACTTCGAAGTTCGGCTAAATTACAATATTAACCCGAAAGCCAGGGTGACTAACGAGCACAATATGTTGCGGAAAATCTCAGAACCAGCTTCGAACAAAGAAGGGGAGAGGTCACAAGGTGTCATAATATGCTAAAATTAATGGAGCATGAGTTTCGTACCTTACTTTACAGGCAGAGTTTTCTACAAAAGGTATATTGGAACATTTAAAATACACATTAGTTATGCGAGCATAAAACATGGAAATAAGTGTATGGTACAATTAGTATATAGGTACAATGCATATACCACAATTTAATTGAAAACTTATAACTGCTATTGTTATTATTGGTTTTACTCACTCGTATCTTAGCTGTGAGTTTATTGTTAAATGAAAAAATTAAAAAAACACGTTTTAATATATCATAAATAGTTGCTTATGGTTTATTTCTTCATAATATTGAAACATTGAACACCTACATTATTTGCAAATTGAAAGTATGGAATAAAAGAATACGTTTTTCTTTAATTACGTATCCAATGTACGTGAAACGCTCGTTATTTCTGCTCAAAATGTGTAAAAGCTCAGTGTCGTTATAATAAACTCGACATGCATTCTCACCAGCACACCTCGCCTCGAGAACGGAGGAGGATTAAATTAGCAGAAATAAATTACTACAAAGATATATTCTTTGTACTTATTTATTGATCCGAATGGGTTTACCCGTTGTAGAAGCTAGTTCAATTTAATTTACCGCTACAGAACCGACTTCATACTATACACCCAACTTTAGGAGTTAAGAATATCGAAAATGCTCAACGTATTCTTTAAAACTGTAGTTGATATGTTCGTGACATTAATGCACTAGCAGTCAACGCAGGCCAACTCTGCCAGAACAGAGATATGCAACCGCGCCAAGGTTAAAAACGCCCCATTTCATTCACAAACACGTAAATAATATGTTATTTATTTTAAACAATCCGCCAGCATTTTTTGTTTGTCAATACGTCTTTCGTCTCCAAACTGTACATCGCTTTAGTGAATACTCTCTGAAAAATTGTAGGTCTTTGCGATCGACCGTCATTAATCGTAAAGTTTGTAGTACTTTCTGCCCACCCCTGTAGATTATTTATCATTTATTACACCGAAAAAAAACATGTGTTTGTGTATGTCTGTATATATTTCCTTTCTACTACACAATGTAATCATTACAAGTCCGTACTCAAATTAATGCATCGCTATATCTGTCGAGATCAGTTCAGTTATTCGTGAAACGTAAGCGTTGTGGGATAAAAGCTTCACAAATGAGAGCTTTCATTGCTTTTGTGAGTGCTTTTAGAATTTATATGTATACAGCGAAGACAGCAATCCTTGGTTCACGATGTTGTCCTAAATGGCTTGCATGTATAAATCGTATATAACATATTACACACCAGTAAAGCTTTAGAGCTAAATAAAGCTAAATTTTTGTAAGAAAAGGAAAAACTAAACTTGAAATCCCTCAAAATAAAGTCCTTTAAAAAAACTGGAAGTGTTCATAGGTACTGGGCTATCATTATTTATAATATAATATAATAACAACTGGGGACAATTCCACACACGGCAATTAGGCAATTTAATGCCTGTGTTATGGTAACCGGACAGCTGATAAACATACATATATACATACGATATAGATATTTTTATTACGACCAGACACAGAACAGACAAATGTGCTCATCACACAAATGTTTGTCCCGGGTGGGAATAGAACCCACGACTTCCGGTTTTGCAGTCAGGGTCTCTAACCACTCGACCACGAGGCCAGTCAAATCATTATTATTATTATTATTGTACCATCACGCTAGGTTCTAACCGGGTAGGCAGAAAGCGCTATCATTCATCTGCAAAAACCTCATCGGCCTCAGGCTACAAATCCTGAAATATTTTTAACGACATTTAAAGTAATTAAGTAGTCGGTATTGCAGTTAAATGTATTATGCAATACGTAAAGAGATCACCGGAAAAACTACTCCAGCACAATAACACGACCCATGAATAAGCGGCGTCTCGTGAATATTTATACTTCCTTCATTTAACTGGATTCTCTTTGAGAAAAACCTTTTAAATAACGTTCAATTTTAATTGTTTTCTATATCCGCTTTACCCTGGCCTCAAGAGCCCTCTGATGTAGAACGAAAATTTGATTTATTTAGTAACACACTTAAAGTAGAATGTTTAAGATATTTTTAAATCCAAACGATAGGAGCTTTTAATTTGTTCTTATTTAAAAAAACAACCCGATATCGATGTAATAAAACATTTGCTATTATATTTTAAACAAATGTTTCAATTTTTTTGTAAAATAGGGTCACACAAGTACATTTATAAATAAATTAAATGTGACTAACTAAATCCCATTCTATAAACGATACGTGACATAATGATTCTGAGTAAATCTGATATGAGAGACCAAAGGAATGCCATTCGAAGGACTATGAAAACAAATGGAATGAAATGAAAACAAATAGAAATGAGATATTTCAATTAATATTCAGCGTACAGCACCTAACACTTGACACTTCCAAGAACTCGTTTAAAACCCTGGATAATTACAAAGCTATTGACCTCTTTTAAACCATACCCGTATAATGATACTTTCAGTTGTATTTTCTTACTGCTCCAAAATTTTACCAGCATTTACAGGTATTAAATTAATTTCAATAATCAAAATTAAATTCAGACAATAATTAATCGCCTGTCATTGGAAGATTTATATGTATATTACACATTCTTTTATTGGTAGTATTAGATTCTTTCAAACATTTTAAATATACGTAGCTTTAAAAAAATATGGTAATATTTTAAACAAAACGGTACATATTGAAAACTGTACGTATTGTCTTTCATCAAATAATATTTCCATTCGTTATTTGTACGTGTAAAACAGAATCGTCGAGTATTTCATCATATCACGCAGGCTTTGATAGCCGGTAGAGCGGAAGCGAATTCTTGTTCAGTAAAATATAAAAATACCTTTGAATTCACTGTTTTGTTTGTCAGAAAATTTACATTAAAAGTCACTCTACATATAGAACTTGTCACACTTACAGCTATTCACGAACTCTACCAATATATGTTTATATTTATTGAAATAATTTTAATACAGAAATGCATACCTACCGACCACCGAGTCCTAATAAAAGTAGAACAATAATAAAAAACCTGCTTTGCGGTAGAAAGTAGTGGTGGTGATGCTTTTACAGCCAAACCTTTAGACAGGAGGTCACAAAATGAAACTCGAAATAATCTTATACACTTTTATTACGATCCTTAAGATACATACAATTGTTACGATTTTCTACGATTCTTTTAAACGTAATGTACGAACACCCCATTGAACTTTCACGAACGGATACTTAGGTACTTACCCTCATTCTAATGTCATAGGTTACATATTCTTATACATATATACAAAAAATATATATGTAAAATCAACAAAAACGAACTAAAGTATATAACACTTTCATTATAAGAGAAGATCCGTGTCCAACAGTAAAACAAAGAAAGGGCTAAAAAAAGATGTATAATATTTTTAACGTTGGTTATATCAAGATGTATAAGCAAAAATAAATAAACATGCAAGTATGTGCACATACAGCATATGTATTAAAAGATCAGAATAAAAGTCTCCAGCTACTTTCGAAACAAAAAAATGTCGGTCTTACAGTTTCTTCGACGAAACAATGAATAATAGGACAAAGGAAGCGTTTCGAGGTAGTTATCTCTAAAAGCTCGTTAAATACTCTTAAAACATAACCATTGTGAGAGGTTTTTAATAGTTTTTTCATCCACATTCAACTTTACAGTGATGGGGATAAAGTTGGTAATGGTTTGGTGATCAGCAAAAGGTACATTATGAGTACAAAGCTCAGGGCGCAGACAACTATCGTCGACAGCGTAATGTTATTGCTTGAAGCCAATATTATTCCACTTTGCAAACTTTCACAGCTGTAATCCATTTACGCGAACCGCAGGCGACAAGGCAATTTTAATATCGAAATATTCTCCAATATTGACATTAATTTATTTGTTGTCTGTACACCGATTATAGCATGCAATGTTATATAATAACACGTTTATAATTGTTTTACGACGTAGTTTCACGGAGACAGTAATGCGCGCTCAGCGCCGCAGTAAAAGATACGATTTTCCTGCTTTTAAATTATGCCACAAATTCGAAAAAGCTTCTCAACTTAATTCCGAAGACAGTAAAACACATCAGTTAGGGTAATTTGTAGGCGCCGTGGCAAGGAATATGAAAAATAACGTACATTACGTTAATACTGTAATGCACTCAACACGATGTAAGCGCTTTGAGCAATGGAAAATATTCTAGTCTCTTTGGGGCGCTCGGAATACTCGGCAGAAAAATCTAAATCTGCATTTTTACCCCTTGTGACATTGGATCGAAGGTTACAAGCTGTGTCTTCTGTCAGAGACTTATTAAAAGAGTTCTGTCTCTCATAAATTAATTATTAATTCTCCTTTGTAGTTATTGAAAATAAAATTAATGTTAATAAATTTCTTTGTATAAAAATGTTCCAAGCACAGTTGGCATAGTAATAATCTTTTTCGAATAGACTGCCCAAGCTATTTAATTAAAGCTTTACAAATGTCGAGTTTCGAAATAAACAAACATTTCTCAATTACAAATGTTATTGTACATAATTGTAAATACACGCTGCATCCAGGTACACGAATCCTGAGCAACTTGGTAACTTGGTGTTTTTAGAAATAACTATCGATTACTGTGCCATATCTAAATTTGATGTAAATGATGAAACGATCAAAAAACGCTTCTGTATTATGTTTTGCTGCTCTATATTCTTCACAAATTTACCCGAAATGTTCGTAGATGGTCGACCGAAGTTGGATTACAGTTTTTGATAGTTTGTCGATTGTCTAACGCGACTTTACTTTTACTTCGGCCTTTAACATGCTATTGTATAAAGTTTCCTGATCAATACTAGTCAAAAAGTTCCAAATCACCATATTTGAAGTTAGAAGCCATCTTTGGAATTTGTGTACGTTTAAGGCGCTTCGATGAATATTACAAATGTTTTAGTATCAAACTTAGCGTCACTACTTCTGTGAACCTATATAATAATATTTTGGAACAATTTCACACACGGCACATGGTTCAAATGACTCCCAAATTCAGAGAAAATCTGAGTTATAATAGGCAGACCGCTGATAAAATTCATATATTACATAAGCCGGACGCAGATTTGACCAGTACATTGGTGGTTCCTATTCCCTATGTTTATTAGTCTCGTCTGCCGCGAGTTTAATATAAGTTTTTTAATATGAAAACCTTTGCTACTTGTATGACCTTATAAATGTATTGGATCTTGTTTTTTGGATAGAAAAAATGACCCAAAATTGAAACTATAATCCTAACACCGCTGGTTAATACGTGAATATTTAATATTAACGCTATTTTGTATTAAATCTCTGTTAATACAAAGTTATACTCTTTCTTCCTTTGAAACAATCACTTTGCCTTAGTGCAATAAAAGGATATTCTCAGCGGATTCAAAGAAAGATTTTATCTTTTGTGAGCGAGCTAACATTCCTACGTTTAAACTTTTCAAAAGCTCTTGTTGTAGTGTTTATTATGTTTTATTTGCATTTTATTTAGTTCAAAGGTTAAGCTTTTATGAACTTCTGCCATTTCGACCGGTACTCAACTGCATATTTCGTCATATCTCATGGTGGGGTATTTATGTTTAAAAAGTATTGCCGAACTGGCAACCTTAAAAGGCTACAGCTTCTTATGAGCATCTGCATTTATTACCCAATGACACCTTAGTATTATAATAAAACTTGTTCTAAGCCCAATGACTCTTTTTTTATTTCGATGCTATCAGATAGGTACTTAGAATACCCTATGGCGGGACTCAATAAGCTCTATAAGATAATTAAAACGTAATCTCTTTCCATTCCGACTAATCATGAAACTTTACGTCTACAAAATTTTATACGTTCCTATACGAAGCTACTGTTGCTGCTCAAATGCGGATTACCGGAGATATTTATTGGTGGTCAACCCTTCTGTGGAATATTTGAAGCCGTAGGTAAGGCATTATATCTTTTTAAATAGTTTCTAATAAAAATTCTCCATTTTCCGCGAAATCAGACGGGAAATAAGGTAACAAAGTGTCGGGGTAAAAACTAACCGTTGCATTAAGTGATATATCTTCACAATTAATGAGAGAAGGATTTCATTCCACTGTTCTTTATTGCAAACGAGTAACGTTAAATTTGTCAGCGACTGACGATAAGCGCAATGTAGAGCTTGGCTTTATTTCCAATGATCTTCATTTGTTTTAAAACGGATAAAGTCAGTGGGATTTTTTAGAGTAGATTGAACCATTTTCTTGGGGTATAAAATGTTACACCTCGTTCCAAATAACAATGCGTTCTTTATCTGTTATTTTTTGTAATTATACCACGAAATATTTTGTTGATCTATATGCGTTTTAAGGTATGAAGGATATAGATAGCTTAAAGTATGGAAAGTGAAACGAGCTATTTAGAATATTTTTTGTAAATCGATCGCGAAACTAATTAAATAAGTTTTAAAAGTGTATCGTTATCGTATTCTTGGGCAGCTTCTACAAAATTAATTGTCTCTTCAATAGCGTCAATGATTTTCTTTTGTTCTGTTACCTATCATTGACTATCCAACAAGTCTATGAAAGGTGATTTTTAATATTGTCCATAAAATGACTGTGTGGTAAAAGGATAAATCAAATCAATAATTCCAGAACGAAAATTTGCCAAACATGCCGCATCTTCCTTTTATCTTACCTGAATAGTCTATAGTTGTTAATATATATGGTTGTGGTTTATTCAAAGGGCAATAATTCCACTGCCATTTTTTTCTCAGGAGCAGTTCCGAAGTTCTTGTAGTTGAGAGATAACGAATTCAGAACTTTGTACTGCGCCACACACCCCCATACTGTAGAATGTTTTTATTAAAGTGATATTTGCCCAAGTTTGCCAAGGAAATACTCTGGGTTATTAGAATACTGCTAATTGTATGAATAATCATTAAACATATATAATAATAAACTTTAATTACAAGTAAGGAACTTGACTCGAGGAAATAACATACTTGATTTAGGAAAAAATTTACAAGTATTTTAACAATAATAAATAGTTATATAATTTGTCATCGAATGTTATTAATTAAGTACCAAAAATGTAACATGTTTTCATAAAATAATAAAAACATTAGAAAATACTGCATTGGTAATTAATATACAGAGGACCAAAGAAACTAAACTAAATTGAAGGAAAAATGCTGCACTCTGCGCTAAATTTGTATCACATTGAAATGTTATAGAGCAAAAATATCTTAATTATTCTTGTGAAAACTAAATGTTTATTAGATATTCAATAAAGAACAAATATGAAGTAACTAATGCAGCTCAACCATTATGTACTGTTCTCAATATGCAATACAAATCATTACTTACATGTGGCCGCGTGAAAATGATTCACTGGTTTGACTAATAGCTGCACTCTCAATTTGTTTCGTCACGTACAGACCAGTTCCTTAACTCGTTAATTATTGTCAATTGCCTGTGTTTATACAAATCTGTATATAATTAGCAAATCTTCAACTCGGTGACTCAAACAAAACTGTTGTTAACTATTTACTAACTATTGAATCTGTTACAAATATGACAAGCATAATGCCAATTAACTCTAATGCTTAATGACAATCTAATGCTTAATGATATAAACAAGAAATGCAAACATGTTGTTAAAGATCAGTTTGCATTGCACATTACATAAATTAATTTAATAAATGGTATTTAAATTTCGTACCATGATTTATTGGTGTATTAAGAGTAGTTACTAAGAGTTAACCGTGTTTATTGTTGCTTTATTGTTGATCTCCTAACAAACCTTTCAATTGTGTAAAAGCGTATTTATTTACTGTGGAACTAAATATATACTAGTATTATAAAGATTATACTTTATTATTTATATGTATTATATTATATTGTATTATAAAGATTATAGAAGATAGTATTATACTAATATTATAAAGATCCAGGTTATTGAAAGTACGTTGCATTGTATGAACCTATAAATCTCACCTTTTCTTTCCTGTGTAATATTTCATTGTAGCATTTCATAACAATATGATGGAATGTGATGAATGAGCGGGTGCAGAAAAATACGTTCAATATATCACTTCATAGAAAAACTCTGTGCAGACGTGTTTCTTAACTGTTGGAGCAAGTGGCCGCAGGCTGCAGGTAGAAGTTATGATGACATTTCTACTAGTCATTAAATTAAAGCCTTCCGTAATAAAATAATATCAGCAAAAATTTATATAATTATTCTCCTTATTTGTTACGCGCTTTGTTGTGAAATTATTTAGATAAATATGCCTTTAGAATTCTATATGCTTATAGGCTCTATAGGCACTATACGCTCTGCCTAGTTTGGGATCCGATTCCTGTATGTGAAACTTCCAAGGTGTCGTTATTATTAAAATATACGTATATTTCATTTTTTCTAGAACTTAACAAATTGCACCTTTACAATAAAATTAAACGTAATTAACAACTAAAGCAACCGTATCCGCAGATACATAGAGCACCACAGCATTAGTTTCTAAACAAAAAAAAATTATATGCATTAAAAGTTAAAAAAATAATACAAGGTACAATTATTGTTATTTTTGTAGTCGGATTTAAAACGGGCTTGTAAATATTATACGTGTATGTGAATACGTTTTTCTTATAATATTGAAAACCTAACGAGACCTGCTCGTATTTTTTTAAATCATGTTCCACAAATATTAGGAGCACAAACCACCGAAATTAAGTGATCCTGCCGACCTTGTGTAAACAAAAATATTCTTGCTATTTATGTTTTTAATACGCAACCTCCGTGGCCGCGCGATCCCTTATCAGGGGTCCGCTTTATACGACGATGCTAATGTAATGCGATGGTGCTGGAGATATGACGGTAATGTTTACCCCCAGGCCCTGTCAATAAGGCGGGTCTTTTCTTTACCAAGTTAAATTATCAACAAGCAATTTTCGTATCTAAATATTTATCTTTATATGTACAAATTGAAAATGACACGTTTGAGAAAACTTACTAAAGACGCTCTAAATTAACCATTTTAAGATTAAATTATTTCAAAATATAGTACTATAACCCTTTTGCCACCATTCCTTATAAATGTTATCATGAAAAATTGTTGCCATAATATAAAAAAATACGATGTAATTAACATTTACTAATTTCAATGATATAAAGTATGGATTTTGATGATACATTTCTACCAGTAAAACCTGCCTGAATGTCACATACAGATACATAGAACGATCTTGACCGTCTTGTTAATTAAGCCCAATTAGTATAGAACAGGCAATGCATGTATGAAAGCATCTACGCCTGTTAATTACTCTACAACTGATTAGACATTGGCGAGTCTGCTGTGATTAAGATAGTTTGGCAAATTAATGGGCTCGTGCGATATACTATATCTTTCTTTACCTTTATCGTTCACAATACAGGCTAAACAAATGAAGTCATGTTCCTCCTAAGCAGCTTGACCGATTTTGATGAAACTTTTTTGTACTTATGGGGGCACTAGATGATTCACAGTTGTTGTTGAACCCGGTAACAATTTTTTGGATACATATTTATTCAGTTGCTTAAAAAAAAATATAACCTAAAATTTTCAGCCTTTTCCATCTGATCGTGACCGAAGCTATCGGAGCAACTTAATTTAATATATAATGCTGTTAAAGTTGTTCGTACGTATTCGTGTTTTAAACACTACAGTTACACGGGTCCGACACTGACATCTGCCATTTAGAAGTAAAACAGCGTCATTAAGTTAACAAGTAACAAGAAAAAGCCGCGGCGTGTGGACGGTACGAGTATTACTCAATACAACGTAGCTCAAAGTCGCTCATTGGACTGTACAACAAAGCGCATCTAATTTGCGCTGTGAAGCCAATTAGTCCGTAATAAATGCTCGGCATTCGCGTCGACTGCAAATTAGTCCTGCACCGATGACCTAATTGGAACTTGGACATGCGAAACCGATCACTGTTCCATCGAAAACAAACAAAAACAATATAACTCGCAACACACTTGTTGTATTCGATTTGAAAAATTATTATTATACCTCCCTTTTATATGGCCATATCATTTGTTCTCCCACCTTACGCATTCTTGAAATGCATTATTTTCAGTACAATTATTTTAAAATTCAACATAGTAGAGGTCAGGAAAGACTAGACTGTTCGTCATTGGCCTGTATACGCTTAAAGTAGGAAAACTTGAAAACTAAACATGTGTACTTTTATATGCAAGTTGATAGAAGTTAATTATTTGCATTTCCAAAGTCAATTTGACGCAGTTAATTAAAGAGGCGAGTGGCGACCTAATTGTGATCATACCTAGATGCCTACACGAGACGCTTCGTAATTACGTAGACGACTACGTGTAGGCTACACCCTACGACGTAGCAAACATAGTTAATGCATCTACGCTTGTAATATGTTCCGGGGTCGTTTACAATTCATCACCGTTAAACGCCCAGAGTAAAAGATATAAGTAAATATATTTTGTCTTAATTTTTAAAGTAAAACTGTTTTAAGTACTTCCTCTATAGATAATTGGAAAAGTTTTGAAAATAATGGAGAACTTGCTTCAATTAAACCAAAAATAAGGTTACTGATAAGATAATATTAAAGGTTTGATTATAAAAGTTGAGCTATATTTGTACCAAATTTCCAAAGCGTTCTAATATAAGTATGTTTCTTATGAAAGAAAGATTATTTGTATGCTAATGTATGCTTAGGTTGTAACGTGTTTTGTCGCACTGCTTCGTGTTGTTTAAACATTATCTTAACCATATGCATATGTACGAATTTTTTTTTTAAATAAATAAATATAAAATAATAATAATAATTAACATAAATTCGCGCAAACTGTAAATTGCCATTCTACTGCGAGGAAGTCTAGGACATCAAACTACAGGCGCTTGTAACCCGATCCGAAAGCTTTCGATGTAGGTTAAAATACGTCTATTACCAAATAAAAATGAGAATAACTTAAAATAAAGTATTACAGACAGACAGTATAGCGTAGCTCGACTAAGCATTGGAGACCAGGACTAGACGTAATGACAGTAAAAGTAACAGAAAACAAATACATATATATACATA
>DWDX01003232.1:0-13504 GCA_018245675.1 Agara michaeli | reverse complement strand
GGCTACTTTTTATCCTAGAATTCCCGCGTGGTCGTTATTTACGCGGGAAAAACTTTGTGACACACTGATTTCCAGGCT
Organism: Agara michaeli; assembly: GCA_018245675.1. NCBI lineage: Eukaryota > Metazoa > Arthropoda > Insecta > Lepidoptera > Hesperiidae > Agara > Agara michaeli. The sequence goes on along the minus strand of DWDX01003232.1, from coordinate 13,426 downwards.
GGCGAAGCTGCGGACATAGCTAGTTCATAATATAATTTAGAACAAGCAGTCCCAGTCGCGTCTGACAGAATCCCTATTGCACGTATCTCCTGCTCCTTTTCGCTATCCTCACATGGCTGTGTCGATACCATTGAAGACGATGTCAAAAGTAACGTATGTACACATTAATTGATCAATGTAAAACGTCTCGTGCCTCGTCGTGGTCCGGCGAGCGGCCCGCAAAGAGTACTCGTATAGCGGTAAAATCGAACGCAACGCAAGTTTCGCGCCCCGTCCACCATTTATTAGTAATTCCGCGAGTGGACCGAAATTAGAAGCCATAAAAGCCAACCGGCCGGCGCTCCAGATCCAGAAGCGATCGTCTATTTCTGTCAGTAAACTGTTTATTTCACGATGCGCGCGCTCCGTCCGCGTCCGCCGCTATTTCCAACGGGCTAAATGCAGCTCCGCCACCGGAAAGATATCTGGAATTGTCTTACAACCTTTCGCTTTTTGGAATAACTTTAATAGACCTCAATTCCCCGTAAAACTCGATTTGTTTAGCGCTCTGGACGGCTCCGTTGGAAGTCGCACGTACGCAAATCACGCGACGATGACAAACGATTGGCGCAGTAGTAACGACAGTGCTTCAGAAACGTTTTGTTCATACTATATGAAATGTTATCTGCCGACGATTCGAGAACGTCTCTCGCCTTACATTTAATTTTTTTCATACGAATTTGATGTCTGCAGCGATGTATCAACGGTGGTTCAATGAAATTATAAAAACACTAAACTAAACATAACAAAATAAGATTATTAAACTTACCCATATAAACACACATTTTGATTATTGTAAAATGACAATATTTTTATATTCGTCTTTTCAGTGTCATGAAAATTTACATTATAATAAATCAAGTGATCGGGTTTACTGCCAGTTACTGTTAACTACATTGCTCAACATCATGCTGTTATTATTAATATGGCATTAAAGGGTTCCATGGATATCCCTTCACTGGTTACTTCACGCAACAGGGAAATTCTACTAATGGTAATCGACTACTTTACGCAGATTACATAATGATGCCACATTATTCTCTCGTATGTTTAAACACAAGACTGCAGTCAATTCGAAATGGCGGACAGAGGTTACATAGAAAATATAAAGTATTTCATCAAAGTATACCGTCAACCCTTCTATAACGCGGTACTTTCAGAACGTACCCTTCAATTCAATAAAAATAATTTATAATTTATCTTGTCTTTTGTATTTCTTGGTCTCCATATAGCGCGTTATTAATGATGTGATTTGTACTAATTCTGATTTTTTATAGCGCGGTTTCCATACAACGCGCTACGAATAGCCTGGTTTGTAAGTACATAAATCCGAGTTTCTTATAGCGCGGTTTCCATATAACGCGGTACGCACTCACCGCGTTATAGGAGGGTTGACTGTATTACACTTGACTCTTTAAACTCACACATCCTTCGTGTGAAAGTATAATACCATAATAAGCTGTAATTGGAACAATTTTTTAACGAAGTTGATCCCAAAAGTAATGATGCATAAATGTAGTGAAGAGCGCTAGTAAATTATTTTAAAAGAGAAGTCAAATCGTCAATCGTCGTTATTCAAAATTAATCGATTTGTCAAAAATCGATTGATTTAACAATAAATAATCGATTGTTTTGTATTATTTAAAAGTACATGCTTTTCATATTCCAATGATAAACCTAACAGATTCATATTAATAATTAACCAGAATAAAAATCAAATAAAATTATATGAATAAAAAAAAATGAATTCAAGACTAAAAATCAAAGGCAATGTTCCCTTAAAATTTCAAGGTAGGGAATTAGGAAACCAAGTAGCATTATTGATAAAAATTTTAGTACTATTAAACGTTTTATTTATTACTAGCTTTTGCCCGCGACTTCGTCCCGCGCATATATTATTATATAAACCTTTCTTTCGAATCACTCTATGCATTAAAAAAAAATCGCATCAAAATCCGTTGCGTAGTCTTAAAGATCTAAGCATACGTAGGGACAGCGGAAAACAATTTTGTTTTATACTATGTGGTGATAATAGAAATTAAATAATGAGCATCTCAACAAAATGACAAACTTATTGTCTCAAAAACTAAAATATAAATCAAATTTAAAAAAAACGATTTAAGCACGTTATTAATATTACTATAAAAATCGATTATAAGAAAATAATAATCGATTAAAAAATATCGATTATTTTTTAACATCCCTAGTTGTCACGCGGGATGGCCTGCCACGACGGGCAATGGGAAATGGCAATTATTGCATTGAGTATGCCGCTCATTTGTAGGTGTAAAAAATAAATAACACTTTCATTATTAAACAAATATTTATTAAACATGTTCTGATCATACACAACCTCCAGACGAAACATACATAGACAGATTTTATTTACAAAAACAATAACTGTACTTTACACATATTACATTATTGAAATTGTTTCTGAACTGTCATAGAGTCAGTTTAATATTTGATAATTTGATATCGTCATTATTTATTTATCTGTTATAACATTAATCATGTATGACATTATTTTAACTTAAGTACTTTTAATAATCATTACTATTATTTTAATACCACGCCAGGTACCCGAAGTTACTTTTAAGTCTTAATCGCTTTGTTATTATAAAAAATGTAACACGATTAGCTTTAGAGCAGTGAATTAGGTAATTACTTCCGTAATACAATTTTATTAATTATGTAATACGATAAGTAAAATTGCTCTCAACGGTATAATAGACGACTAGGTCGTTAGAAGTGTCGTTGACAAATTATCCAACATTAGTAGAATCTACCCATTGCATTTACATACAATAAAGTTACATGTATAACATTCCTAAATGCGTATTGAATGTTAAAACGAGCAGCTTAAATTCTCAATTGGCGAAAATTAATGTCCAATATGATATGTGTTACATTGCACATGTAATAGTTTCTGTTGTTTTACTTGTATGTAATACCTAAATGCTGGCACATGTCGAAAATGTATATACTCTTTGAAAATAGATACCAAACACTGACAATGACAGCAAAGAGTGCAATATTTCAAATGTGTTCCAAAATAAAAAATATATAGTGAGCAGTGATACTCTAGTGGTTTGACATCCAGAGTCCGTCTCGGGGATCAGGGTTCAAATCCTGATACGCACCTCTGACTTATTACATGCATTTTATAACTTGAAATTGAAATATCCCTCACTATAAGTAACTGTGAAGCAAAATATCACGAGGAATCCTGCACATCTTAAAGTATGTTTTAAAATACATAATGTTTTTGAGGTGTGTGAAGTCTGCCAATCCACACTTGGTCAGCGAGACAGGCTCTGGCCTAAAACATTCTCACTGGGAGATCTATCCAGTAGTGAAATGCAAAGGGGGTTGAAGAGATTATAAAAAAGTTCAATGTTGTCAATAGCTCCAATGTTCATCTTTGAGTTCCTGGTCTGTGTTGTCGGGCACGTAGCCCTTGATGAAGGGCAGGCCGGTGCCCACCGCCTTCTGGTACTCGTCGTACTTCTGCCCGAAGAATGAGAGCAGCGTGAGCTCCTCCGCATACACCCTCTCCCGGAAGAACGTCCACGACGCCAGCGCGTACACTACTACGCATACAGGGTTCAACAATGTTATCTGTAATAAACGACACACAAGTATTATTATTTGACATCTGCAAGTCGCACGGTTCCAACTTTAAATATGTTTTGTATCATACCAACTTTTCCCGTATTCTTAGAGGAGCCTAATTGGAAAGTCCAATAAAGTATCATTTGAAAAATGAAATACTTTATGGCATCTGTGGGATCGTAAGGAATATGGTCAAAAAAAAATCATCTAGATCCGATGCCAATATTTTCATCGAATCGAACACATGGAACGCAACCAAGAACCGTATTAACCTGAGTCCCTATGGACCAGTAGAACCAGCCGACGTAGCTAGGGTGTCGGCATATGGAGTACACGCCGTGGGTCACCAGCTCGTGGTTCGGCCGCTTCACAAATTGTACCTACCAATAGGACAATTATTACATTATATTATTTTACAAATGATGAACAAAACAAGAAAGCAAAAACCGACTAAGAACACTAGGATATTTAAAATACATATAATTAATATCACATACGCTTACAGTGTGATTAAAGTTGGTCTTTGCAGTATACATAGCCAATTTGCGTAGTATTTCACCGTGAATGCAAACTATGACTCCTACAGCCGATAGCCAATACAGCCTTTTCATATCTGAAGAGTGAGATATAATAGATTAACTTGTGACAAAACAAATGAACAGAAACTGCATTTTAAAAAGATTTGATCCACAAAACTGATCATTATGTTTAATAATATTTTTATAGGCACTGAAATATAGAAACATACTGAATAAAGTGAGATCTAGTATATACACTTACTTGGAAAGAAGTAATATTCGACGGCCCATTCTATCCAACTGGCGACTGCTGCCACTCCGTACTGGATGCTATGGTTCAGGATGAAGGAATCGATTGTCAAGGTCCCCGGATTAGTCAGGGCGACCGCCATGAACTCGGAGAAGTGGAAGAAGGAGAGAACCATAGTATACAACCCGAAGACCCTCCAGCCATTATCAAATGTACTTAAATGCAGGCCTGTTGCAAACGATGCACCTAAGAAGGTTGATCTTAATGATACCTGAAAATTGGATGCTAATTTTTGTAATTATTCATAATATGCATAAAGTTTCACATTATTATTAAATACATCCACTGATGTTTATTAACTTTTGCTATATTTACTGTGTTCTTGAGGCTCATTACTTCTTGTTATATTGGCTTTGATTATTTTTCATTTAATGTTTAACATCTATCTATACCTAACTAAACATTTTGTTTGTTTTTGTTTCATCTTCGCTGTCAATTCGGGATGTAAAATAATCGATTGTGTAAATTAAGTGTTTAAATCGATTTTCAGAAACGGCTCGTATCTATACGACGGATAAGAAAATTTTGCGGTGTTTCAATTTTATAAACAGCGCCATCTATGCGTTGGATAAAAAATTTCGAATTAATTCAGTCGGATAAGTTGATTAAATATAAACAGCGGCATCTGTAGGCGTGTATGTATGCGTGTAAAGTAATTTCAGTGTAGTGTTAAGTGAGATGAAGTTGTTGCCGTTGTTGGTAAGCAATAAAAATGTCTTCTAACCGTAAAACACCTAAAAGCGGATGGCGAAAGTATTTAATACTTGTCAAATGTAAAATAAGACTGGACATTTATGGTTTTTTTATATTTGATTTAAATATTATTTTTTAAGGCAATAAGTTTGTCACTTTGTTGTGATGCTTATAATTTCATTTTTATTATAATAAATAAAACGTTTAACAGTACTAAAATTTTTATCATTAATGCTATTTCCTAATTCCTTACCTTGAAATTTCAAGGAACATTGCCTTTGATTTTTAGATTTGAATTGGTTATTTTTTTATTTATATAACTTTGTTTTATTTTTAATCTGATAAATTATTAATGTGAACTTCTTAGGTTTATTATTGAAATATGAAAGGAATGTAATTTTAAATAATACAAAAAAATCTAAAACGATTATTTAATCGATTTTTGACAAATCGATTAATTTTTAATACAGAAAAATCGATTCCATTCAAAATTCTTTTCCATTAATCTCAATCCCAACTGTCAATTTCTCATGACTTTGTATCATGACAAATATGAGGTATTGTGTTGCCAGTAGGTATTATATATTCTACTATTGCGTTTTAAGTGAATTACATACTTTATACAGCTCAAAGGTGATGAGTGTAAATTGTTGCTTAGAAATTTTAGTTGTAATCTTTATCGTAATTTTTTTTTATTTTCTGTTTGTATTGGTTTTTTACATAATTTGATTTTTATTATCATTATTTGTTATTTGTATTTAATTCGCAATGACCACCCTGACCTGAGTGGAGGTGAAAACAACACTTTGAATATTTACAAGTGGTCCGTGGCTGTGACCATTCTCTCCACTCTAACCTAAACCTCATTCTGTATGTTCTGCTTACTCCTGTAAATTTTTATAAGAAATCTTTCACTGTGGAATCCTTTGACTTATGGAATGATGTGCTCAGTCGCTTTATACCTTCAGGAGACAGGTTAAAGAGCACTACAAGTCTCTTTGACTTGATCTTTAATTTCTGTTAATTTCCTCTTTCCACTTTCTACGCTGTGATATAATATTATCATTGCCATTGGTGGTATTTGTACGAATCCTGCCTGTACTTGAAATGTTTGGGATTGATCGTGCACCACACCCATATTCCTACCACATAATCTCCATACAGTGATATTGTCTAAAATTCTCTTTTAGAATTAAGTCCGCCTATTGTCCAAGCCTTCTTCTTGCATGTGCAATGTCTGTCGGTATATGAAACAAAGATCTATTGTATCGTACACACACTTGTTGACACTACAGTAATCTGAATCAATAGCCATGATATTGTTATCTACAGAGCATATTTTCTTTTAATGAGAAGAGACAAGCAACCGAACATGCCGTACAGACATGGTGATTGCAGCCCACTACATCTGCATTCCACTTCTAATAAGACTATAGGAATCTATTTGGACTCTGATGGAACTGCTAGTGTGAATATGTTCAGTAGTAACAGTATTGCAGGTACAGGTTTAATTGTAATATTAGTACAGATAATATATATGTTAGTATAAATGAAGCTAGTACTAATCAGTGTCTGTGCTACTCCAGTCTAGCCATAGATCTAGCCATAGCCATAGTCTTGAGGATTGAGATCATTGTCCTTGTGAACCAGTAATTTAAATTATATTAACTGAAACACAAATTTTATTGTACCACACTGTGAAAACCATATACACGTTCTACCACCTACATATACCAAGAGTTTTGTTATTATCTCTCTAACTAGCTCATGACTGTGGCAATTGTGCAATGTAACAAACTCACTACACTTGATGTGCCCGGGAGTCTATTTGCAACCCTTCAATTTACACAATTGACACTAAAACTTACATGCTTAGGTGGTGTAGGTCGATTGTTGTTGGCTATTGGCTAAAACAATAATGTGAACATTCTGGATAAACATGTTTAAAAATTACCTGTAGAAAGTTATGTATGAATACAACTTTACATATCTCAATTAAGAGGCACCGACGAAAAAGTACAATCAGTAAAGTAATTTAACATAAAAAAATTTACACCTTGTTTTTAAAATTCAAACATTACTCATATTGTCACAAAATATACCAACTAATCTAAGAATTTTACTTATTAAACATTTATTAAGGGTCTCGTTACTCTGCATCAGTAGATCGAGTGAGATGTTAGTGATTTTATAAATTTGCCATCTAATTGAATAACTTACATCGTATGTAAATCCCTCATAGCAATATCGCAGGACGAAGTTCACCAAACAGCAGTAGAACGCCGGGCCCCAATACGTAAGCATCCACAATTCGTCACAATATCCCAGAATACTTCCGGAGAAAAATGAAGTAGTGAATATTAAAAACGATACTGTAAAACACAGAATCGCTTGTCGCCCCGCGGGACATACATTTTTTAATAGAAGTGTGTCCATTTTCTCATTTATACATCATGTAATGTACGAAAATACATAATTGTCCCAAATTTTGGCATTAATAATGCTTGGGGGCGCAAATTTACACCGAATTACAATGTAAAATTTTAACATGCTCTTATCTTTGACGGTACCATGACAGTTCAATTGAAATTGAAATAAATATCGAATTGGAATTGGAATGGACAAAGACAACTTTGACACTACATTACTGACAGTGACATCACTTTATAATGGTAGGTAGATGCTAGTGTCGCCAGGTTCATTGTCTCAAATTATAAAACGATCTGATTTAATAGATATAATCGGGCCATCCAGCCTCAAAAACCTCAAGATGGTAATCATCATTTTTTCTGTATATCAATCAGTTTTTTAATGTGTATGAATAATTGGTTGATTAGAACAACAAGACATATTTAATGTATAAAAATTTTATACCCAACAGTTTTGACAAATTAAATCGAACTATGATGTTTATAAATTCAGTTTGGTTAGAAGTATAAAAATCTCTCGTTTTCCTGGTAAAATTCTCGTTAAAGGTACTGACTAAAAAAGTTAGCGAAATATCATTACACGTACAAAAAATTGACCGTGGGTCCGCTTCCAACCGGACAACGGGAAGAGAGGACTTTAAGAGAAAAACATCAAATAGAAAAAGAAATATGTAAATCAGTCTTTAGTTATGGCTGTATAAAATTTTAGTACATTACTGTCACACAGTTGTATTTTTTATTTTCTAAGTCGTTTTGTAGAAATAATACTCATGAAAAAGTGTGTAATAAAAAGCTTTTTAAGCAGATTTTTTATTTTTGGACTTGATGCTATCTCTATCCACAACGTATAGATTAATGCCTATATGGAGCATCGTCGGTTTGGATAATAGATATCTAATTAAATTAGTGAAGGTGTAAACGATAAATATAATTTTTATTTTCAGTGTTTTTTTTCTATCTGTGGATTTGTGTTTGATTGACATTGACAGCCAAATATGAACTGCATGTTTCCATTTGCAAAGCGAATATTTTAATTTTAAAACGTGTTGTGATTGGCCGATATAGTGACCAAAGTTTGTAGTTGGTCAGTACTAATAAGATACTTGAACGAATGCGATGTAAAAGATAACTAACTAATCATAACAAACTTGCCAAAAAAATAGACTTTTCACAATTCAAATAAACTAAATTTGTTTACAATACGTAGGTGTACTTTCGAATACCGTGGAATCAAATAAAACATTTCGTCGTATTTCAATATTAAAATTCATTCATTATTATATGAGCAAACGTGAATGATCTTAATAAACAATATTGCTTATATCCATAGAAACTAGCAGTTTGAATAACTGACGTAATCCTTCCATGACAACATCGCTTTTATAAGCTCTGGAAATTAATTGTTTCCTAGAAATAGGGTTCAAAATCTGTTGTTTAATTTACGGGAAAGTGACGGCACTTGCAATTTCCTCCGAGTGTATTAAAGTGATGAGTGTACGTTTTTCGGGAATGTAGTATTTGAGTGTTAAGTACATCGGCGTATGCGGATACCGACCCGCAGATATGAACGACCCGTGGGACGTGAAATCTGTGCGACAGTCTAACCAGTACCTGTCCTGCATGAAAATTAATGGTGTTCCACTTTTGCCTCCTGTCGTAAGTTCATCAGTTGATTAAGATAATATTTAGTTGATAAAGTTTTAAAACGGAATCGTACAACATTGGAAGCGTTAAACCGATATAGGTAGGTGGTACAACATGTGTTCTGTTACACTGAGCAGTATCACCCCTACACCCACTTCTACTGGGAAGTCAATATACGTAAATGGCTACAATAGTTGCAAATAAGTGTGTTTGAATTTGTGTTTCAGTCTGAGAGTCGTGGATGCATGTGTCTACTAGAGGCGACCATCCCAATCCTTAAGAGTAGTAATGCAGCTATGATCAACCTATAATAGAGTGGAAACGAATGAATGCTAACTGGACTATGAATAGATCATATTATATTTAATCTTAGACTGCATCTCACTTACCATCAGGTGACCTCGCAGTCGAATGCAAGCTTATTGACACCTGCTATTTAGTAAATTTACACTAACAGTACCAATTCTACAGCCCTGTTGGAGTTTGGTTGCCGGTGCACACGGGCGGCAGAACTACATGGAAAAATGTTGATTTTAAAAACCTTATTGTTTTCTATTATCATTATTATTATTATTTAACTCTTTTGTGACAGAAAGAGGCAAATTAATGTTAACTCATTGTGAACCTTAAGTGTCACTATTATTATGATTCTAAAGTCACCTTTTTGGCACATTTTATATTGTAAGGTTTGGCAAGAATGTTTATATGATAAATTATTTAAGATATAAACAGAAAAGTATTATACTATGTCCGTAACCTATAGTATAACACTTTTCAGTTATTACAGACAAGCACAACATGCACATGAAGATGATGACCAACTGGAATATTGTTTCAGTTATCCAGAGAATGCCGAAAGGAGATGCAGTACTACAAGCTTCTAGCTAAGGAAGTTGAAAAACGCATATCACAACTCAAACCGTATGTCATTGAAAGTGACAGTGAGTCCAGTGAAGACAAGACTGATGCACCTGAACTCCCAGAGTCTGAACAAAATTATGAAATAGGTGCAGAAAATATCCAAGCTAACTTAAGCATCAATATCGAAAAAGGATCAGCACTTGATAATGGACACTTGGAGTCTCCCAAGTTGTCTCCAGACTGCACTGAGGGAACCAAAATATCCAATTTTACTGTTGACAGTGATAGTTCATCCAAAAATACCTCAAAATTTGTAATTGATTTGAGTTTAAGCATTAATGAAAGTGTCAAAGGCACTACATTAGAGAGTGTTAGAAGTCCTCAAAATTCAGCTCCTCCCATTGAATTACCCGTACATGATTGTGAATATCGTCCTATAACAGACCAGAAAAGGCCTAATTCAATTGACCTCAAAGGCAACACTGTAGATACCATTAAAGATAAACTTAGTTTTACCTTCAGTATTAATAAAGATTCCTTAACAGATCCAACTGCCAATTTGAGTTTAAGCCATGACGGTCCGTCATCTCTTAGCTCCAAAAGTTTTACAGGTTCACTTATTGATATTCATGCAGAGAGTGTGAAAGATTCAAAACCTACTCCATTAACTCGTCAAAGATCCTACACTGTGTTAAAACCTAGCCCATTACTTCTAGCTCATTTAGAAGTTCAGTCACTGAACACAGGTGTGGAAATGACGTCTATATCTATGAGCGAATCACTTTCTAATCTCAGCTCTAATAACAAAAAGCGTAGAAGTTGGGATTTGGAATCTGCTAAAGTTAAATGGTCATCAATGGCATTAGAACTGAAACAGAAGAATATAGTTAACAGAGGAGAACCTAATGGAATAAACAAAGATCAAGTTACAAAACCGACAACTAGAAAGACTTCGCTGTCAACTATTCCAAAAACAAGATCAGTCATCCAGGAACGGACAAAACGTGTTATTCCGGCTCCCAAAGTTATGAATAAATCCGAACCAATCCAAAAACCCAGAAAAGCCTTAAGTCCTGTGAGAAATTCAACCACTAATCATAATGGAACTAAATCACCATCGTCTCCTCCTAAACCCATTATTCAAAAGAACGAAACTGCGATAAACAAACCACAATTAATTTCTGAATCTGACGATCCTGCAACGCGTGTTAAGGAGCTTTATGAAAAGATTCAAAAACAACAACTAATACAAATGACTAACTTGGTTGAAAAACAAAAACGTGAGCAAATGCTCCTACAACAGGTTTTTGAGGAGCAGAATAATTTGCTCTTCACACAACTAAAAACAATTTGTCCTAAATCGCCCAACGAAATCAAGGAAGCTTGGATAGATAATAATAAGGAAGCCGCAGATAGAGGACCTGTGAGCTTAAGGGAGTTGATTAATCAAAAATCACCCGAAAACAGCGCATACAATAGTCCCATATCGTCTACTCTAACAGACACACATAATTATATCAATCATTGTGATGACGTACTGAAAAAAAGTCGAGTTATAACAGGAAGCATCAAGAAACCACAGCCGAAGCTAAATACTCCCCAGCCAGGTGATAAAACGAAGTCACCAAAATGTCAATCAGAGGGCAGCAGTACGCGGACTCATTCGCCAACTCTAAAAAATACATCAGCATCCAGAAAGCTAACCTATGAAACAAGTTTATCTTCCGACCGAGATTACGAGCCGATACTCACAGATCGAACGAACGATACGATGGCTGATTTAAATGTAACTTTTCCTTCTGATCACAGCGATGACTGCGAACCTTATTCTCAAAATAACAGATTTATAAACAACATGTGCCCTAAAGACGTCTCTACGGTCTGCCAAAGCTCTGCCCCAATAAGAGCACCGTGTACTAGACCGATTGATAGATCAGTCCGAAGCATGGAAGTGCCCAAAGTAAATTCGTCGAACAATACGTGTATTCGTACGACAAGGCGCAATGTTTTCAGAACACCAAATGCAAATGAAGTAAGTTTATTTATAACTATGTTGTCGATGGTTTCATTAAAGCTCTATTAAGTTATCATTACGAAATCATTGCAAAACATTTTTATTATTGGGCTTTTACGATCTTTCGCACAGGTTTTTCTGTTGTAGTTTGTTTTCCTCTTCCTCTTTCATTTGTTGCCTGCTTGTTTAAAAACTTTTCTCCTTTGTTACTTTGTCCTTCCGATTCCATATTCCGAGTCCCCGAGTTTGCGTTCCCGTGTTCTCCAATGTCTTCTCCGAATGTTTTGTGATTGACAATTTTATGTACGCACCAATTTATAGCGCGCTGCCGCGACGAAGATCGTCGCGCACGCTAAGGGCTACCTCGTCCGGCGCTTGATGAAGACGGAGCGCGTACAGTCCACAGTGCAAACGATCAAGGACGCGTTGCTTTGCGCGCTGCAGCTCCACCAGGATAGGGAGGGGATCCGGGGAGCCGACGTGGACTTGCACCGTCGTTTGATACAGCAGGTGATGGACGCCCCGCACGGACGACTTTGTATCCAACCCGAAGCCATTCAGTTGCGATTAACAATCGAGGTCGTCGGAACCTCGTGTCGTGCTGTAACATTGCGCTTCCACCGCGTCCGTAATAACGCATGCCATTCAGATTTACGAATTAACTGCAATTATTGTGTTATTGTTTTTATTTGTGTGCACGTGGTGGCACTTCATTTTATTCGTTTCATTATGTGGAGATTAGGGCACATTCATGGAAATAGTCATTTACTTAAATGACTATTTCCATGAATTCCTATTAAATTATACTTATAATACATATATATTTAAAAATTAGTCGATAATAGGGTATATTTCAAATATATTAGATCTTATAAATATTTAAGCAAATAATGAGACATCGTATGTAATCGACATCCGCTTATGGGGCGCGTAATTATGTTGCGTATTTGCGTTGATTTGCATCTGTCTATGTCGGACGTAAGTTGCATCCGTTCTTGGAAATATACATATAAACATATAAATATGCACGCTGGTAAGTTATATCGCGCTCCATGAACCGAGCACGCGGTGAATGGAGCCAAAAGTAATATTTCAATGTGCCCCGTCGAATACAGTCACCGATCATATTACATATATTAAATGGTCCTTGGATATAGTTAACGACAGTTATTAGGCATTTATTGCATGAATATCGTTAAAGGACTTAAGGTGGGCTCGTAGTCATACGCGATCATATTAAAAAAGTAATCTATACTAATATTATAAAGCTGAAGAGTTTGTTTGATTGTTTGTTTGTTTGTTT
>DWDX01003231.1:0-13505 GCA_018245675.1 Agara michaeli | reverse complement strand
CTTAAACGTAACTGGTGAAATGTGGGGGTGTACTACACTCCTCTGTCTACCCCTTAGGGGATTACAGGCGTGATGTTGCGTATATTATAAGAGTTAAGGAAATAAAACTAAATTGCCTATCATTAATATAATATACGGATTTTTTGACCCTTTATAGATTCGCTATTGGAAACGTGTCTCTTGTCATATTGAGAGACGTGAATCTACCAAGCTAGTCAAGTGCGGAGTGGCAGACTTCACAAACCTCAAAAACATTACTACATTTTATAATATATTCGTAAACTGTGCAGTTTTCCTCACCATGTTTGCTTCCGAAATTTGAATTTTAAGTTATAAAACGCACGTAACAAGTCAGAGGTGAGTGGCAGGGTTTCAACCCTGATCGCTGGAGTGGGAGACTGATTTCAAAACAATAGTCTATCGTTGCTTACACCATTAATACGAGTATGTTGTTTATTTGGCTTCGTTCATCAGTCTGCAATCAGCCTGGTCACCCTACACAAATACCGGAACAATACGATCGCGTGACAAACAGATTGCTTGCAGTATTCAGTTTCCTATGGGAACCGTGCACCGAGTCCTGCTCTAAACCTTCCGATAAATTGCGAAGAATTCAGGAATGCACTAATACCTATGTGATTATACGAGCCGAGTGTTACACCGATCTGTAACACGTCTAACACGTTACAACCTCTCTCATCGACGCATTCGCCTTTTGCACTGTAGCACAAAAACAAAGACGTTTATTGGCACAAATTTGCACCTATATTTAAAGATTTTACAGAATTATTAGTTCAATCCTTATCTTACTGCTCTGCAAAGGTGCTCTGAAAAGGTAACAGCGCAATAACATTCTGGAAAAGTAACTCAATTCCTCATGTATTCTTATACATCTTTAAGTTAGTTACCCACAAGGATTGCGTTTTTAATAAACATTTTTCCTCAAAAATTACACGAATTATGACAAATAATGGATAAATTCTGTAGTACAAAAGATACTAGATACATTTGAATAATTCAATATTAATAAGGTGTAAGTACGAATGCTATAGAAAAGATAATTAATTAATACCCCATCTGCTTGCTTAACAGCTACGCGTCGGTTTAACTGAGCTCGGCTAAGTGGTAATTATGAATTTGGGCTATCATTTCGTGGAGCTAGGTCAGCAGTGGTGAATATTTTTTGCTAATATGCACTTTCGACTTTGACGAAACTCGTGACTTTCCTCTTGGCGTGCGCACGACTCGTGAAGTTGTTTGACGCGGCCAAAACTGCAGTCTGTGTTTAGTGGCGCCGGAACCATTTGATTTGGGTTCACGCAAAATACACTGTTGTTATGCTAATCCGTGCTTAGGGCTTATTTTTTAATTGCGCTCCGGTAACGTCTAACTGTCGAGGTGCATCGAGTAAATGTATTTTTATTTGAAATTTAATACTTCTCATATTAGGAGTAGGTACCTACTTGTGTAATCAATCTGCTTTTCGAACTTTCCGGAGTATAGCAAATGGGTTTTCGTGAAATTGGTATTGGTGTAGCGATAAAAGTAAAATGGTATACGTACATTTCAGAGTATACATTTCAGTATCGGTTATAAATTTCAGCTGGGAGGGCAGCAAGGCTGTTGGAACCAGAATAGAATCTCAATAAGGCCGACCAATGTTGGTAACAAGAACCAGAATTATATTTTCAAGAATATCTAAACAGGATTTTTTAGATACTTATCGTTCCAGAGGTAAACACAGTCACCTCTCATAAAGACCAGGCTAAAAGAAATGTTCTATCACTCTGACCAAATGAAGATCTACAGATTTCACACGCCTATAATACTATTACTAATACGAACGTTATTATGTTTTAATAACAATACTCCTTGGACTTACTCTACTAACCTTTTTATGACACTTATTAAAATAAAACTATGA
Source organism: Agara michaeli (assembly GCA_018245675.1). Lineage (NCBI taxonomy): Eukaryota > Metazoa > Arthropoda > Insecta > Lepidoptera > Hesperiidae > Agara > Agara michaeli. The sequence continues at coordinate 11,581 of DWDX01003231.1, read as the reverse complement.
TTACAAATAAAAAGATCGTATTTATTGTCGGTCATAATGACAGAGTTTAGACGAAGGCGATTCGACTGAGCCCGCATTAGAGATCGTATCGTTATTCTGATATAATATTCTGACTCATAGCATAATCATAGGTTCGCTAACTCTTTAACTATTTATTCGATAAATTTAGATTCGGTGAATTTCATAATTCTAACCTGAGGTCCGATTCTCGCAAATTTTGAAATTGATAGTTAGATCTGTTTAGACGGATTATAGATGTTTCGTAATTAAATGTTTACTAAAATGAGTTATCAAAACCCGAGGCATAGCAGACATAACTTTTCTGAAATCAATGGATAAATCAATGATATCAAATCGGATAATTTTAAATTTATACCTATTAGTTGAGCCTTCCATCAGATAGCAGTTACGTACAATTAGTACAATATCGAATGCATTTAATACTACTTACGCCATCTATCGATCTGTAGACTAATAACATTTTGTTAAAGTCGACGGCTGAGTAAAATAAATAAGGAACAAACTAAATTCAGATTTCGTTACCAAAGATTTGCAAAGTATTGTTTAGAGTAAATCAGGGTTTATAAATATAGTTGTATAATCATCGCCACCGTTTCTCGTAATAATGTATGTCGCTTTATACATAAGGCAACACACTTACAGAAAGACATCAATGTCAAAATAGCGTTTTCATCCAATAATTACAGATTTCGCTTGTCATCACTACTCAAAAGTAAAGTTTGTTAAACAGTTTAGAAAAATGGCTTTATTGGATTTATGCCGACTTGATGAGAAAGTTAATTTGAAACCAATCGATTCCCTCGTTTCTTTTCAAAATGACATACTAGGGTACAGTCAAAATTTCATGAACAGCGCCCAACTTGCTACTCCTCCATTCGCTAATGTAAGTAAAGGTTATTTCGCCGAAAACAGGTAAATTATTTTAAAATATGTCTTTTTTCATACATTATCACGTTTATTGCAGCCTATTGAAACCCTCGCGCAGTTCAATACGAAAGACGAGACTGGTCGCGACATAAAAATTGAATTCGATCATGGAACTACTACGCTTGGCTTTCGATACAAAGTAAGTAATAAATGTTTAATATGTTTTACAACAGAGTTATTATTGGTAGAGCTCTATTAAGGTCTAAGGTATGTACTAAATAAGTACATTAGTAAACTATGTAGTTGTTGAATATTGCCAATTAGTCGTACAATTTTATTAATGATCCTATGTTCCTTTATTGTGGATTTTTTGACACTTATACCCTGGATATTCATCCGAAAAGGACATAGTACTTCATATTAGTCAATTTGTTAGAAGTCAGTTTTATGAATTCTTCGAAGCTACATCAATAAACTAATACAAAATTACTTTGTTCAATCCCAATTTAAATGACAATAATTTTGATTAATTTATGAAGGAAATTTTAAAAAACGCTTGTGGTATATTGTGTATGTGGTGTCTTTAGGGAGGTGTGTTGCTGGCAGTGGACTCCCGAGCCACTGGAGGCCAGTTCATTGGATCGCAATCAATGAAAAAGATTGTGGAGATCAATGATTACTTACTTGGTAAGTTGATTTTATGTAACATAATATTCTAATATAAAAAATAAGCTACTCAGCATGATATCCATGAATAAAGTTGGATTAAGCTTCTTCTATTCAACCATTTTAAACATGTTGCATAGGCTTTATGCACACTGATAAAGGATCTTTCCAGTCTGTTTTGTAGCCTATTATCGATAAGAAATTTTATTGGATAGTTTGAAGTTATTCAAAGATATTATCCACACAGTAGTATGTTGGTATCATCTGTTTCATAAAACCTTGTGTGTGGTGATAGACCCAGTAAAGTAGGTGCAGTCAAACTATTTCTTATACTGCTACTGTTATAACTGAAGAGTATTTTCTCTCTGATATATTAACAGTTGATAATCCATTAAACAATTACTACTTTTAATTTATAATTTTTCAGGAACACTGGCCGGCGGTGCTGCAGACTGCGTGTATTGGGACCGAGTGCTGGCGAAGCAGTGTCGGCTGTATGAACTGAGGAATCGCGAGAGGATCTCAGTGGCGGCGGCCAGCAAACTGATGGCAAACATGGTGTACAACTACAAGGGGATGGGGCTCAGCATGGGTATGATGCTGGCCGGAATTGATAAGAGAGTAAGCTTTTTTTTGGTGCAATTTTTTAAAACAAGATCTATGACTCAGGCACTTAATGAGTTTTAGTATCCCACCCCGAAACCCATTTTTCAACTCAATCCATGACTGCAACTTTAAATTTCACGGGTAAAATTCAGAAAAATGATGTTTTATCCTGAAATTTCTGGTTTTGGAACAATAAGAAAAGTATTTTGGATGTTACAAGAGTTATTTTGGTTAAAACATTTAGGCTCTGATATTTACTGGTGCATTTCATATTTATAGAGACAATGAGTTTGGTATGAAGATTTATATTGAAAAAATATCTTTATTAAAAGTATATAAATTTTACTTTATCTGTGTAATTATTTTGTTCACAGGGTGCTCAACTGTACTATGTTGACAGCGAGGGAACACGCACACCTGGAAAAGTGTTTTCCGTGGGATCCGGTTCAGTCTATGCGTTTGGTGTGCTGGACTCCGGCTACCGCTGGGACCTTGAGGATATTGAGGCGCAAGGTTCTTGTCATTTGTTCATAACTTAGCATTACCGTAACCATCCGAAGTCATGAATAATACAATGATTTGATAGTATTTGCTTTTTGATTCTGAAATTTTTTGAAAAAGTTACGATAATATGTTACAAGATATAGTACATACATATATACCTTCACGCCAGGTTCCTAACGGGGTAGGCGGAAAACACCGAGTGCCATATATCTCTGTCCTCACAAACCTGACAAGATGTAGTCATTTATATAAAAGTCAGCTTGTAACTGCTAAAATATAATATCTGTATTGTACAGAGGCTATTTAATAGGGATATTTGAATTTACTTGTATTCAATATTACTTCAGAGCTGGGTCGTCGTGCTATCTACCATGCAACGCATCGCGACGCCTACTCCGGCGGCATCATCCGCGTCTACCACATTAGCGACAGCGGTTGGGTCAATATCTCCAACGAAGATTGCTCCGATCTGCACTACAAGTACCAGGAGGAGAAGGGTGTCAAGGATGAATAGGAGTTTTGCTATTTTCTTTAATAAATAAGTAACGCAAAGCATACTCTTTCATTGTAATAATGTTTGCCATTATCTATTCTCACTAATATGCGGTCATTCAATCATTCAAGTATTATGTAAGCAGAATTCAAGTATTATGTCATTTTAAACCCCCCCCCCCCTACAACCCCTTTCAGCTTCTAATGACGTCATGTTGTCATCCTGATGCCAGTACCACTCTGCTAAGAGTGTCCAACTACAGAAAGACTCACTAGTAGCCGTAGAGACTGGTTAAAACTTTTCCGTTTTGTCAAGTTATCTGTTGTCTGCAATCATACCACTTTGTCTATTTATTTATCCTTCATTATTTAATACAATCCATGGACTTGATGCTTAAACTCAATCGCTACCGTTCAACTTTACGTACGGGTAATCAACAAATAGTCAATGAAAATCAAAATGAACAGACTAAACATTTATTTTAATTAGTAACACTTACATAAAAATTAAATGACAATAAATATTACTGAAATAGTATAGACACAACAGATACCAAGTCTTGACACTTGACATTTGCAATTCATCGCATAAAAACTTTGTCATATCAAAGACTTATATATTACAATCCTCTACAACTTAAATGGGCTCACTGGCAACAGTTCAGATCACAAACTTGATTACATTTACTTAAACATTCGTAAACATATCTTTAGTGTTAATCGGAGATAGTATACAAAAAATACTACTAAAAGTGTGTCAGTATAGAGGTAATATTTTTTATTACAAACCATACACCACATAACATCTGTTAACCTGTACCGATGACCGCAAGATGTGACTGTATTCAAAACATCTATGCTGAGGACCTTAACAAAACAATTAACGAGAACACAAAAAAAATCTGTATTTGTTCTGTACATTACTAATTTTTTCCTGTGGCTCATTTCTTCCCTCCCTCATCCTTCGTCTTCGTATCGATATCCACCGTGACTTCTTCGAACGTCTCCTCCAGCTCCCAGTCTTTGAGCGGCGCTTCCGTCAGTTTGTAGAACTTACCATGTTTGCCGACACCTGGTGTTGAAAACAAACATAATGATAACATTGTATAAAATTAAAATAATCCCTTTCTTGACTACGATGGCCCTGATAGAATTTATCTATTAATAAATTGTTGAATAAACAAATTATAAGTTAAGAATACTGAAATATAAAAGTGACGATCGCGTATAGGCTTAGCGATAATTCGGTAAACATATGAAGAATTGCTCCCGAGCCAGATGATGATGAGAGGGTTGTGGGTAAGTGCAGAGATCAGTAGACAGTCACTGATGAGCAATGCCCCAAAGTCGGCTCAGCTGGCCCCAATTATGCACTGAGGTAGGCTAAAGATAATGAAATGATAATATAAGGTCAATTGTATACCTCCTTGAAACTTCTTCACTCCTTGGTTGATATCTTCAATAGTGGAACCGAGAAGAGTCTGCATGATTGCCTCGTCTCTCATACTCTCCTCAGTGTTGGGGTTCAGCTGGGAGCACACCGCCGCCAATTTGTCCATTATGAGGGCGTTTTGTGGGAACTTCACTAGGGACTTGGCCAATTTTATTGACTCTCCTAGAGCTGAAATACACACTTACTTTTTTCTAATTTGACAATAATACATTCATTTCTGTTGGCAATGGTTTCTAGTCGAGGAGATAGAATCCTCCACATGGACGAATCATCCCAGTATCTTTAACGATCAATGGGAATTTATTATTGATGGTCTTACGTCCAAAAGTTAATCAAATTATTATGATCAAGACTAATTGAATAAAGATTTGTAATTTTATCTATGAAATACACACCTGTGCCTGTAGCAGTCACTTTACAAGCCAAACCCATAGCATGAGCTTCGGTGCCATTTATTAGGCGTCCAGTAATGAGGAGATCCAGCGCTCGAGAGAGCCCGATTAGAGCTGTAAGTCGTCTACCGCCGAAAAGACCCTGGGGTACACCTGAAAATAAATGAAATATCTCTGCATAGTACAAAGTAAAGTTGCTCGACGTATTTTGATTGTAAGTATAGTAATTATCATCGCGATTAAAACTCATGCAACATACACACCAAACCTCCTGCCGAGGCACCCCACCACAGCAGTGTCCTCGATGATCCTTAAATCACAAGCGAGTGCCAGTTCAAACCCCTCGGCCACCGCATACCCCGTCACTGCTGCTATTGTTGTCTTGTCACACAGAGGGCGGCGGCGGAGGCGAGACTGAACAACAGTATAAATTAGAGGAAAAAAACAGGCGATTTAAACCAAAAAATTTCAGCACAACATTTTACTCAAGTGATGACTACATTCATGTTGCAAATGTCTAGTCTGAGGGTTTAGCACACATTGTGATATATAAAGCAATAATAAACAATTAGTATCAATAATTATGATATCAATATAGAGGTAATACTCACAGCAGCATCAGTAATAGTGCTATATCCCTTATCGGCAATATCATCTATGTCAAATCCTGAGCAGAATGTGCCACCTTCACCGTTGAACACAAGGACTTTGGCTTCGGCATCCTTGTCAAAGGCATTGATAGCCGCTACCATTTCTTGCAGCGTGGCTGCGTCGAGGCTGTTACGAGTTGCAGGACGATCGATGTTCAGAGTTGTGACGGCGCCATACTTCTCGACGATAATATCTGAACGGAGTCCAATGAGAGACAAGCAGAGGAATCCCATTAATTAAAAGTTCAACAAATAATTTCACGCTATGTATTTTAAAATGTAGTGGAATAATATTAATTCCTCTTAAAAACAGGTTTAGCATAAATATGATGATAACAGTTAATCAAAAATACTAATTCTCACTTTTTCTAACTTCTTCGGCACTTTTGGTTTTTTCATTTTCTTTTTTTTGTGCGTCTTTAGAATTGTGACGAATAGTATTGATTTGGACGAAAGCCACACGTCTTGTACAAATAAGATTTCTGAATAAGCTCTTCATATTTTTCTTGTGATTTATTGTTAGAAATAAAAAATATAAGAATATCGTGCTTCAATTAGAAAGTGAATTGTTTTTTCCGGCAAATACTATAAATCTATGAGGTTATGTTTTCTACTGTCAATATTCTCTGTGTCAATCTGACACATTAGCAGACTATGATTACATTGTAAGAAGAACATTAATGCTTTTCTTAAACAACTATAAAAGTAATTCATTTCTCTCAGATATAATAAAAATCTAAATGGTACAAAAATAAATTTCGTTATTTCTTTATTTCATTTTATTAATTAATCAGAAATATGTTTATATATTTCTATACTGACAATACCAGCATCAACAGGACTGAAAATCAATGGTATCTGTGGTTTGTGCTTTATGAAACAAAATATCATTAAATCTTCGTCTCTCATGTCTCGATTTTTCTGGACGAATTCTTGTTGGACACGTGTACTTGTTCAAATTCCATACATTTCATCATCGAAAGTATATTTTGCGTGTTCCTGCACTAATATTATTAGTATTGTAAACTTGTGTTAAAGTTTCGTCAGTTCCGTATTCTTGTGCTTTGTGTGCCTATTGAAAATGACGGAATTCAGAGACTGGTATAAGGGCATTCCCTTTTTCACTCGTTACTGGTTAACGTTTACCGTCGGGCTCAGTTTACTAGCGAGATTCGGTGTAATAAATTACCGGCACTTGATTTTAGATATATATCCTTTCGTGAAACGTTTCGAGGTAAGTGATATATGAATATTATGATATAAATAACATTATACCCTGTATAATTATACTGCCACTGACTGATAATAAAGCGACCTTTGATAAAAATTATTTAAAATTGTAGAGATCGCTAGTGTTAACGTCTGTTTTTGCGTATTACAAGTTTCCTGCTTCTTTACTTTGTTTTTCATGTAATTAGTGTTCAGTTTCGAAACTACACAAAATATTCTTCAGGTTTTATTAGTAAGCACTCATACTGGCTCGCTGAGTTCTTTGTAAATATGTAATTATTAACTATGTCACAGCTCAGAACTTATCTGATATTATTTACATGATTATAATTTTTTTTTTTTTCCTAATTGACGTTATTATTATAATATTGATTATAATATTGACATCATAAATGTATATATAACAAATTTGAGACATTCTATATTTGGCCTTTATTGATATAACACTATTGACAAATAAGTTACAAAAACCTAGAAATCCAAGGTTCGTTGGCAATATGACCTTTGATCTAATGACCGTATTTATAAGAAAAAATGTAGATTTGTATTCTTGAATGAAGCTGAAGGTACCACTTTGATATAAAATTCTATTTTCAAGGAGTGCTGGTAACACTTTGAACCAAACTATATACAATGGAAACTCAATTAACTGGACTAATTATCATATGCTGTATGGATAATTTAATATCAATACAACATAATGCATGAACAGAAGTGATTTTTGTTTATATTATTAACTCTAGCAAGATACCATACACACCTTGCACACCTAATGTAATTTGTATGTCTATTGTAGATGTTTCTAACATATTCCAAATGATGTAATCTTTTAGCATTGTTATGATTCATGTTGAATGTAATTTTTTTTCTTGACTTATCTATTATGGCCTACTTTGACAATAACATTGTTGCCACATTTTACATTTTAATCCTTATCGCAAATAAAACACAATGAATTAATTGATTTAATTAAAAAATGTAAACATTAATTATCAAAAATTAATGGATGATTTAGCACAACTGACAATATTGGGAAATTAAAACAATTAACGCGAACCTATTGCACAAGAAAAAAAAACATTTACAATCTAATGTAGTGTTCCAGATTTCTCTCATCCATCTGCTCTTTGCAGGTTCAAAAGCCTTCCTTAATATTGCTGCACTGCTTAGTTCTGAACCTTCTAAATGTGTTCCATGCATAACACTTAAATTACCGACCACAATTGTCCTCGTTACAGATATGGCGCCCGGTGACGGCTCTGTTCTTCTACCCGATCGGCCCATCGACCGGCTTCCACTTTCTGATCAACTGCTACTTCCTCTACAATTACTCTCAGCGACTCGAATCCAGCACGTTTGCGGGGAAACCGGCCGATTATTACTGCATGCTCGTTTTCAACTGGTGTTGCTGTGTGATCATTGCTCTGCTCGTCAATATGACAGTGAGTGTTAGCTACAGTTTATTGTAGACATCCGTTATTTAAATGGGCGTATTATTAATAGTAATAATTTACTTGCCAATGTTATTTAAAAGTATATTATTTGAATTCTTCTGAAGATTCTATTGCTAATCAACACTTCAGTAAGATTTAAACTAGACTTATTTTAATGTATATTTGTTCTTTTTTCGTGCTGTGTGTAGCAGCGTTCGGGAGGGTCCAGCTTATAGCGGTTTACCTATACCTATACGCAAAGAATACCTGCAGTGTAAACTCTTCCCGGTTTGAGAGGGTGCAAATGTCTTATAGTGAAATTATAAATTTAGCTTCATGATATTTAAGAAGCTATAACTTTTTGCTCTGGAAACCGAATTGCAGATACAGAAAACCGCATAACACATTGATTTAAAGCAATCAACTGGACTCGTGGTTAAGTGGTTACAGACGCTGACTGCAAAACCGGAGGGCGTGAGTTCAATTCTCACCCACGACAAACATTTCTGTGTTGAGCACACTTGTTTGTTCTGTCGCTGGTCATAATAAAAATATCTATATAATATCTCTATGTATTATATCATATGTATATATGTATGTTTATCAGCTGTCCGGTTACCATATAACAGGCTTTCAATTGCCTGATTTGGAATCGGATAGCCGCATGTTGAATGGTCCCCAGTCATTTTAATCATCATTATAATCTCCTTGTTTGTTTGATCAGATCCTGATGGACGCCATGGTCCTGTCAGTGTTGTACGTCTGGTGCCAGCTGAATAAGGAGGTGATCGTCAACTTCTGGTTCGGTTCCCGTTTCAAGGCCATGTACCTGCCGTGGGTGCTGTTTGCTTTCAACCTCGTCATTAACGGAGGGTGAGTTGTACTGTACAATAGGAACATTATGTAGACAACAAAATAAACATTGACTGTTGCTATGATGGTATGTATTTGTATGGGAAAATGGTAATATGTAATTGTATTGCTTAATGTACATCGACCCTTTTATTGGTCCACTGCTGGACCGGGTCTCCTCTCATGGTAAAAGGGATTTAGGCCATAGTCTACCACGCTGGCCAAGTGCGAATTGGTAGACTTCACACACCTCAGAAAATATTATACAATTTATAACATCTCTACGGTGTGCAGGTTTCCTCGCGATGTTTTCCTTCGCCGTTAAAGCAAGTGATATTTAAATGTTACTTATAAAACGCACGTAATAAATCAGTATCTATATACCTTCATATTTTCGAACATACGCAAGTAATATAAATCTATTTTATAATCAAACAGTTCGTATATTTGATAGGATGACTACTAACAACCGAACGTCTCAGAACGCAATGCATTTCGACACAGATTACATAATTAGGATATTCCGTCGGTAAGGCGAGTTGCAAGATAATGACGTGAAAGTGATTCACGTACGATGATTCACAATGTATGCATTACATTACACAACGTTACGCACGTGTCTAAAACGTCGGCGGCGTGTCCGTGACTGGTCGCCGGACGCGGCCTTGCGGACTCATACGCCAAAACAGATCTGCACTTGACTTACTTATTAAGTCATTTTTTTTTCCCAGTAAAGTGAATCTTGTAATCAAAACTCACTAATTGAATGACGTAACAGTCTTTAGAAACCATCTTTGTGATCCAATCGCATATTACAGGTAGGTATTTCCAAAAGCCCTCTATGTTGCATGTCAATGCGTTACATGAGTTGTTAATGAGTATAGGTAATATTGAAACATTTAACAAAAAAAAACCGTAATTATTCTATAAACTCAAAATATGACTGACGCGAAATCTTCAAATATAAAACCTAATTTCCATAGACATCCTATTATGCTCGATTTGCAACTATTAATTTTTAATACATCCTTAATTTTTAAGCGAAATCGATACCTAAAAAGGAAGTTCGGAAAATAATATCCCGAGGGTATGGATGCGGAGTGCATCGTTCGTTAGAACACGCGAGCGGTCAAAACTCTGGCATGATACGAATATGAGCGGTCAGTGTTAAGGGGGTGACCCATTGCCTAGAGAAAGGTTTACAACACCGCAGTCTTCATTCATTTTCCATAAATAATGAGGTATGGAAACTAAGAGTTTGCTGTTGGCTGTGAATTCTGCCAATCCGCACTTGTTCAGCGTGGGAGACATGGCTTAAGTCCTTTTCAATATGAACGGACCATATCCAATAGTGCAACAATGACAAGGTCGGGAAAATGGACAAGCAAGAAAAGTTGGTGAACTACTGTGTCTTATACTGTTGTCTTTTCGGCTCCCAATGAACCATACCCTTTAGTTCGGTTTTGCTTTGATTTAGTGATTTGCATACGAAATTGTGCCGCGAATGGCACGAGCGCTGGCCCCCCGGGCGACGCTACCGAGAGCACTCGCGTGATCTACTTCGCGTTTGTGTCGATTACGGTAATTCGGCGCTAAGTTTACACATCATTATAATTACATACATTTATATTAACTATCCACTGCTTGCGGCGTAAAAGAGAACTATTTTTACGCAAATAATTTGTTTTCATACTCGTCGATCCTCAGTGGGTTGCCGCCTTTATAAATTGTCTCGGTATGCTAGATGATTTTTTTTTTTCTCCAGCATAATTATATTTTACGCACAATTACCATACTATATTCGCTTACAATTGCTCTTTCGACATGTGCAAGAGATAGGAATCGTATTCGATAATCTGGAGCAAGTGCAGAATTTTCGAAACTCAATCACAATCGGCAAAAAAAAACATAACACATCATATGAGAATTCGGACTTGTGTACGACAGAGAGATGTTGACAATTTAAACGACTGTTTTAACATCTCTAACAATCCATTGTTACAGTGGCTGATGTTCACCAGCCGCAGGGTAGGTCGCCTCGCCAATCACGAATTGTTATCAAGCTTTTGCTTCGAGCGACAATTTGTTGGGGCCTGACATATTACTGTCGCTTATATTTTCTTTTCTCGTTGTTTCTTTGATGAACTTATTATCTTTTCAATGTACAAGTCTACTATAGTTAGAACACTAAACCTCCGGTATAGCAGTTAAGGTTATTAACCACCAGTAAATTATATAAAAACAAGCTGTCCCGGCGAACTTCGTACAGCCTCACAATAAATAAATAGTTTAGTTACACCAATCCGAATCAATTTTAATCTTATTCGACCGGACGTAAGTCATATTATGTTTGACAGCTGATTAATATTTGACACTGCGATGGTAGCGCAGTCTGTCGGATTCAATGTGAAACAT
>DWDX01003230.1:0-13508 GCA_018245675.1 Agara michaeli | reverse complement strand
GGGGTAGACGCTGTGACTGTTGTGAGTGATGGGGGAGGAGAACTTTTGTGGGGGGGGGGGGGGGGGAGGAGGAGGGGGGGGGGGGGGGAGGGGGGGTGGGGGGGGGGGGGGGGGGGGGGGGGGAACATGTAAAAAAAGGCAACTTGAGTGGATTTCACTAACGACTAACATTTGTAAGTAACAATGAATCAAACGCTCTAAAACAATAATCCGATGAAGTATATAATAAGTGTAGAAAATAATACGATAATAATTCGAAATAGCGGTCACGAAATATAGATCTGTTCGTACTCGCCTATGCACTCATATGGCGTTGTACATCCGTACCTCCGTCTCGCTCGCGCGCCGCCACTGTCATCGGTCCGTCCTTGTCGCACGGCACGCGCACTAACACTGACACAACACTGAGTCGTTGCACTCATATGAGCCCGTGACGTTTCTTGTACTCCTCGAGGTTGAGCGACCTCTTGGGGCCGGTCTCTTTCACTTTCGTCGTCAGCTGCTTCGCTTGGGACGAGGAAACTTCTGGAACAAACGGTAGTACAGAACGTGATTCCATTGACCGGCCTGGCGGTCGAGTGGTCGGGGAGTCCGACTACGAAACCGGAGGATACGGGTTCGATTTCCACGCAGAACAAATATTTGTGTGTGCGGCACAATTGCTTATTGCGTCTGGGTGTAATAAAAGCACATATCTATATAAGTATTATATATATGTATATTTATCACCTGTCCAGTCACCATAACACGGGCATTCGATTGCCTAATTTGGAATTGGATAGCCACCTGTGGGATTGTCCAAATTCAAATTGTTTCATTCATCATAAGGTACATACGTACACTTAATGAAGGTCACGTTTCACTCATCTTAATTACTTCGTGTGCCCCTCAGGCTGTAGCAGACCGGGAGAAAAAAGCCGGTGAAAAAAAAAACTCCCAGCACTGTTTTAAATAACAATGATGCTAATGAAACTAGCCGTGTTGCAGTATGGCTTTAGTCTGATAAAGACAGTTGTTACTATTATTGTTATATACTGACTGGAGACCGGCAGATCCAGTTCAATGTTGATGTCGAAGTCGTGCAGTGAGTACATGCTGGCGTTGTCCGAGCTGGTGGTCTTGTCGCGCTTGGCTCTCTCCGCTTCTTGCTGCTGCTGCTGCTGCTGCTGCTGCTCCTGTTGCTGCAGCGAGACGGATCTCATTGTTATAATTATCTATATTCACCCTGGTTGTACCGAATAAATTATTTGATATGACATGACCAGAGCTGGTGGAGGTGGTTGTTCTCTAACATAATATGCTATTATACAACATAACATATTGTGTGACCTGTGACACGGACAGGGTGTTTAAAAAAGAACATTAAACCACGTTGACATAATTTATGGAAGACCTCTGCTATTTTGTTGGCAACCCTACACACTGGCAACACACTACCCGCCAACTGACAACAAGAACTGTCATCTTGACAACTGACGTAGCATGTACTTGTGTAGTATGTCATGAAAACTAAATCTTGCCAGTATCTAAATTGTCATTATACTTTACATCACTTGTTGTTCCACGGATGTTTTCTGTTTACCCCCTTGGGGGCCTGGCGTGATGGTAAATAGATTGCCTCTGGCGTCTCACTCAACAAACCTGCAGTTCGCTAAGAGATATGCACATAGCACATATAGCACGGTGAAATTGATATTCGGAGTGTCCAACTCACCATCAACCTCTCTTTCTCTTGCCTCGCCCTCTTCTCCTCCTCCTCCCGCAGCAGCCTCTCCTCGGCCGCAGCCTCCTCGTTCCTCTGCAACTCCTGGAATTATACAATATTACATCACAACGACAGGTTGCAGTGAACAAACATAAGCCAAATCAGAAATAATGATGATGTATCGTAGAAAGAGTGGGGTGCCCTAGCGTTATGCTCTTGCAAACTTGATTCCGTGAAAACACCACTAAAGACCAACCTGGAATATTTCGATGTCGAAGCACAGCGTGCTGCTTTTAGTTTTTGAAACTATAATTTTTTTTTGAAATCCACATTTACCTGACTCCTGTTCCCCTGGTGCGATTTGAAGTTCATGACCGGCTTCGTGTGCCGGCGGGTGAAGGGGTCATCGGTCTTCTTGCCTTTCATCGCTTTAACCTGGAAATAAAAAACCTGTTTTAATTTTCCCTTATAAGATCAACCCTGCAAACGGGTCTGGCTATCGAGTGATATTTAAATGTTTACTTATAAAGCGCACGAAACAATTGGCAGGCGAGTGGCAGGATCGAACCGAGACCCCGGATCGGAAGGCCGAATCGCAAAAGCCATTTTGCTATTGAGCTATCATCGCTTTTGACATCCACCATAGCAACCCCTGCACAGATATGATAGAGTCAGTGTATTCCAGTTCAGTAACGAGCCAAGCTTAGAACAGATGAATCGAATAAAACATATCGCCGGGTCGTCTTTAAGCACACCACGTATCACTACATAGTATAAAACAAAGTAGCTCTCCACTGTCTGTCCCTATGTCCCTATGTACGCTTAGATCTTTAAAACTACGCAACGGATTTTGATACGGTTTTTTTTTTAATAGATAGAGTGATTCGAGAGGATGGTTTATATGTATAATAACGTCCATTAATTAGTAGAGAAGTACTGTTATTTTTGAGGTTTCTAATGTGATTGAATTCAGTTTGTAAGCAGATGACAGCGGACTGATGTTGACACACACGATAGCCGTCACGTGTGCTGATTATCGGACTAAAGCCGTGCAACATATATGGGGGTCCTTACAAATCATGAAACTCGTGTGTTGTAGTCTACGGATGGCCTGTAACGAGTGAAACTATTTGAACACGACTCTGACCTCCTCCATGATGGCCTTCTCGGCCGTCTCCACGTTGAGCTTCCTGTTGCGGTTGTTGATGTATGAGATGCTCTGGATGGACGACGTTCGGGTCTTGTCCAGCTGGCTGGCCCTCTCCTCCAGCTCCTGGATCTTGCCGTTCAGCTCCATCACCAGTTCCTCGTCACCTCTGGGGGAATGGGGAACATGTAAAAATTATCTTTCTTTCTTTAAAGTTGAGGCAATGCAGGGGTAGATGCCTGCACGCACACACTAACTCACGCAGTACATTTAACGTAATGAGAACACAGCTACGGCCGTCTCTCTCTAACATGAATAGCTTTCGTCTAAGTGTGCTGTTGCCATGACAAATATACTCTTTTATAATAGGGTTTTATTGAATTAGGACTTCTTTTCAAAGCGCAACAAAATTGTGGATTAGTCCGCCCGTTATCTGATAGCGTACCTCAGCTGGGCTACGTCCCTCTCCTTCATCAGCTGCGTCTTCTTCATGGCGTAGTTGGTGGGGTGCGACCGGAACCTCTCCTTCTCCGCTACGATCTTCTCTATGTCTTCCTCCTAGAAGAAAAACAAAACACTGACATCACACGATGGGGATATAGTCGAATGAGTCGTTTCTTGCTTGCGATTACATACATCTGTATACTCGACTTAACATCAAGTGTGAAATAATATCAACAATCATATCTGTATTGATATACAAGTAACTGCTACTCGGGTTGTTCTCACGTCACACCATTACCGCGCCCGTAACGCCATCTGCAGTGTTTTGTTTGATTGAAACGCGTCCTCCTGTGAAAATACTATATTTTCCCGCGTTAAAGTGCAGCCTATGTCACTCTCGAACCCTTCAACTGTCTCCATACTGAAAACCACACCGATCGAACAAACAATCAAATATTTCCTCTTTAAAATATCAGTTTAGACAAGCTGCGCCCGCTACTTGGTCCGCGTTTGAATTTGAATGGAAATAAAAGTAGCCTAAGCGACTCCTTGTTATATCAGCTGTGTGCCAGCGAAAGTCTCGTCAAAATCAGTCCAGCCGTTTCAAGAATTAGCCGGAACAAACAGACAGACAGAAAACAATTGGAAAAAAATGTTACTTAGGTATATGTACCGTGTATACATGCATATGCATTTAGTAAAAAGTAGTTATTAATATTACAACCAGACACTCTGACTTTATTTGTGTAGATGATCACCTTAAACTCGTACATGAGCGCCTCCTTGACCTCGCTAATCTTATTCCTAACGAAGTCCATCGTGGGCGGTTTCTTGTTGGCATCCTTTATCGCCTTATGCCACTTCTGGAATTCCGTCTCCGTGAATTCCTGGAAAAATATGTTAACTATAATAAGTATATGAATCACTTTCAATCGCCGCGTTATATAAATTTAGATAACAAGTATATTAACTGAACATTTGTTACTTCCACGACTTAACATTAGCAAACCTATGTGTACCTTAGTTGATATAACTTATAACTGTGTTATTCATATAATTTAACATCACATTACATCACATGCAAGTCCATTTGCTACTATCAAAAAGCAATATTAGGAGATATGCACGTATTTTGGCAACTTCCAGAACTTAACAAGAGTCATGTATTTTAGTGACTTCTGTAATTTAACATGGTTCATTGTACTTCTATGACTTAACATTCGATAACGGTCGATTATTCCATAACTTAACAAACGCAACACACCTGATTACTAACAAACTCGAGCCTGAACACTCTGTCCTGTGTTCCGTGGCGCAACTTCAGACCCTTGTTGGTCCGCGTGCCGCCCAGGTTGTATACCTTCGCCGTCTCGTACACGTCTATAATTTCCGCTACCTGTGAAACAGATTATATATCACGTCAATACATGTCTCAACGGTGTAATAGTGCTGTCAGAAAGTGGGGGGGGGAGGGGCGAGGCGGCGGGGCGGTGTCAGCGGCGATCGAGTGGGGATTTGTTTTTTGTGTCGTCTCTCTCTGTTGGTCGCCACGTTTTAACATCGATCTTCTTATGTGAACAATAAGTTTTTTTGTAATATTAAGCTGTTTTTTCACAAGAAACAGATCGTCAATTTTGCGAATTGTATGTCCTTAACCTATCCAGGTTATGTGATCTAAAACAATACTCACCCTGTACACGGGATTGCCATTATTATTCCCTATACCGATCCGAACGAAACAGCCGTTGACCACTCGCGAGAAGAACGGCAGATGCACGAGGCGTTCCAGTTTGAACCTGGAATAACAAGTTTTGAACATAAGTTTTTTTTTAAATACAATTCAGCCAGCAAACAGGCCAACGGGCCACCTGCTGGTAAGTGGTCACCGTCGCCTATGGACACTTGCAACATCCGTGGAGTCGCCGGTGCGCTGTCGGCTTTGGAGGAGAGGAGCTCTTTTTGCGCGTTTCTTGAAAAGCCCCATATCATAGCGCTCCAGGATAACCTCAGAAGGAGGTTCATTCCACATTTTACACGTATAAAAAGGACCGTGCGAACTGAACCGTGGTTATATAAGTGCGAATGCAATTGCTATACTTCAAAGCTTCATACGGTATGTTAGATTTTACATTGAATATTAAGTTATGGAAACTTTGCTGGTGTCACCTGCTTAGTCTTAGTTTGTTGATTTGATCTTTGGAGTCGGCATATTTCACCTCCACCTCCTCCCTCTCCCGCTTCTTCTCTTCTTCCTCTCCGGCCGAAGACGACGAGCTGGTCGAACTGCGGCGACCTGCAAGTGCAAATTCATGAATAAAACAATAAGAAAACGGGACAATTCCACACACCGATTCCAAATTAGGCAATTGACCGCCCATTATGGTAACCGGATAACTGATAAATATACATACAGCGTAATATTTATATATGTATGTCTATTACACCCGGACACAGAAAAAACAAACGTGCAAATCACACATTTGTTTGTCCCGGGTGGTAATCAAACTCACAACCTCCGGTTTTGCAGTTAAGGTCTCTCACCACACGACCATGAGGCAAGGTAGTTTATTGCATTCATTCAATTATAAATATCGATCGTACCGACCTTGTGACTTGTTGTCTTCAGAATCCGAGCCAGAATCGTCCGAGTAGATATCGGAGGCTTTCAATTTGACGCTCTGTTTGCTCGAACCGCTTATGATTTCCGCATCTGCATCCTGGAAATATGGAGAATCAGTGTCACTAGATACCCACTGCCACGTTCTGGACAGTGTATTGTGGCAACGGGGAGAAGGGTAAGAGATGTAGAGAATCGGTTCGGGTGGAATTTCTTCCAGGGGAAGATGCGAGAGAGTGAGATAGCGAGATAAGCAGACGGATAGGGTAAAGGAGAGAAAAGGCGACAGAGGTAGAGCAGTATAATAATATAGATACATAATATACAGACAAACTATATCGAAGTCGTGATATCAATATAGTCAACAGACTAGTTAAAGTTTAGCTAGTGTGGGCGTGCAAGTGTGTGAGTGAGAGGGAGTGTACCCGGTCGCGCGAATCGCCCTGCAGCTGTGCGCGGCGGCGCTGCTCGTGCTCGACGCGCGTGGCGCGCGCGTCCCGTTGCGCGCGCAGCGCCGCCATAGCGTTGAGGCGGCGGTCGTCCACGTTGCGCTTGCGCTCCGTCTTCGCGCCGAACAGCGGGGACGCGCTGCGCTCGCCGCCGCCCTCTGACCGCACACATAACATAATACGTTCTACATCTATATCTACAATAATATTAATATGGAGAATTCCATTAGGAAATACATACGCTATAGAGGTGTGTATGTATTTGTAGACAGAGATGGAACTTTTTAACAATATCTTTTTTTCTTGTAACTCACCGGCGTCTTTAGAATCGTCCGGTATTTCACCGGGACTCTGCGGTGACTTCTCCCTTTCCTCTTCGGGTTCCTTCATCTCTTCGACGTCGGATTCTGCATTGACAACAGAAAATACGTGTTTCACGTTTTAACAATCTTTATTACCGTCTTCCCTCACAAACATTAGCATAGATATCTGGATAAATGTAGTAAGCTATAAAACAATTTACAAAATATAATTCCTAACTTTATTTGATTCTTTATTCACTATTCTCTCTTTCATTGTCTCTATGTACTATCTCGGTTCAACTTATGTTAATATCTCTGTACTCTTCCTGTATTAAAATATAGTTAACAACAATCGTATCTTTCTGAAATGCTAAGTTACCACTGATATCACTAACCGTGTCGTTCCATCTCCTGCTCCCGTTCCCTCTCGCGTTCTCGCTCCCTCTCTTTCTCCCGTTCTCTGGCCGCTTCCCGTTCTTTCTCCCTCTGCGCTTGCTGTCTCGCTCGCTCCTCCCTCAGCGCGCGCTTCTTCTTTCTGGCGTCCCGTCTCCTGGCCAGCTCTCCCGGCGACGCGCCCCGCTCCGCCGCGGAGCGACGCGCTAGGCGCAGTTTGCGTTCGATTTCCCATCTTAATGAAAAATATATCGAGATATCACGATGTACGGGCCTTCATATCAATATTTTCAAGGTGATATGTGGTTAACAATTTAAATATCACTTGCTATAAGGGCGAGGAAAAACATCACGAGGAAACCTGCACACCTTAGAGATGTTATGTATGTACTATTTTCTGAGGTGTGTGAAGTCTACCAATCCGCACTTGGCTAGTGTGGTAGACTATAGCCTAAGTGTCTGTCAGTATGAGAGGAGTACTTTTACAGGATTGGACAGATAAAAGGGGCACAAACAAATATAACAGTGTTTATCAAGAGCTGTACGAACCTTGTCTTCATCATGTCTCTCCTCTCTATGCGCTTGAATATCTCCTGCTCCCTTTCCTTCTCGGACATGGCGGCCAACCGAGTCCTATCTTCCTCGTCGCCCATGAGGTTCTCATCGTAACTGAAATTCATGAACAATTTTAATGCAGGAACGCATTTTTGGAAAGAACGTTCAAAAATTGGCGCGAAATCACCTGTCATATACATGCTTCATTTGACAGATGTCATATGGTGCGTTCAGAAATTAAAAGGCGTCATAGACGATGTATGTTCCAGTAGGGAATGCAAATTTTGATTAAACATATTGTCTTACCCGTCATCAAACTCTTCTTCGGAGTCCAGTGAATCATTGTCCGACGAATGTGATGATACTTCACCTAGGAAAAATGTTACAAACTTAATTTGGTGCAAAAACTAATTTTATATTCAACACTATTTAAAAAATAACGCATAATATGTAGCACCCTATAGTTATAACACCCTCTAGTGGAAGGTACGTTCCTGTGGTGAAGACATTAGTGAATTACCTTTTGCAATATATTAGGTAATTGTCATGTTTTTGAGTGAGATAAATATTAGTGTGTATGTGGGTAGGTTGTTATATTCTGTCATAGAAAACACAATGACTACCAAGTGCAATTAATAAACACATTACTCTTTTACTGATTTGTTTTAATGAACATAATAGTAATAAAAGTAAGCTTACCTTCTTCTGGTTCACTGTATGAATCCTTCTTCTTCCCCGATCCGTTGCTATCTGTGCTCTTTCTGACTTCAACCTTCTTTGGCTCTGGCTTTCTTCTGCTATCGTCTGACAGTTCTGATGATGTCTTCCGCGAACTATGTGCCGGTTCTCTTTTCCTCGAGGTGTCACTTTTGGCATCGCTGTTCGATTCTGAACCGGACGATGATGACGATTTGCCTGAAAAGCGTTTTTTTTTGTCTTGTGAATGATTTCAACGACATCTATAAGTCATAGAAGAGTCTAAAACTTTGATGACACTCGGTTTTGGCATGTAACGTATTTGTAGTGATATTATGTAGATAATGCTTTAGAAAGGTTCCATAAATTAATAGCATAATATCAATACTTTTTTAAAGTAGACAGCAAAAAACATCAAAATAACCTAAAAACACAAATGGAAAATAAGTCTGTGGTATTAAATAATGAATAAAAAAAGAATTTTACACGAGTCTGCAATGTAGAAAATTGAAACCAAAATACTGGATGTCTTATGTCCCATAACTATGCTGTGAAAGACTGGTGCAGAGTACCAGAAGGCATCATTGGTAGCTCCACAGTCAATGTTACCGAGTGTCTGTTTCAGTAGTAAAGTAACTGGTGGATTAAGCAGCCGGTCGATATTTTAAGAATAAAAGATTTCAAATTTCCATACCATCCTTTTTGTCATCTTCGTCCCAGTCTGATTCACTGTCGGAGGACTTGCTTTTAGATTTTGCTGGCAGCGGTGAGTCCCCGGGCTTCTTCTTCTTTTTGGCTAAGTTTAAGAATTGCTGAAAGAAAAAATTATGTTGAACAGTTTTATGAAGGTTAGCATCATATATGAAATCTACGGTGTAGCAAGCACCGAGTTCATGATAACTCTGAAGATGGGTGAAAGAAGTTATCCTGAAAATTGCTACACAAGATTCGGCTGAATGATGGTTTATACTGGAGGTATACCCGGAGTGTTATGACATAAGGCTTTTCAAGCGAGACCACAAAAAAGGGTTCCTTCAAAACTGCTCTGATATCTATGTGACAAAAAGTGTAATCTTTATAACAGCAGTGAAGTAACATGCTCGCTATCCTGATGCTTATTATAGCAACTTCATCACTTTTATGTAATGAAATTGTAAGTGTGTCCAAGGTATTGCAAATTGTCTTCTTTACTTTTCTATTAGTTGGTACCGATTTATATCTTTGATTTTGATAATATTTTACACACAGTCAGAAAAGAGTACAAGTAATGCAATCATTTTAAATCTAGATTTAAATGCAAAAATTGTATGGTTAAAAAACCATAAACCAAACACCTCACATTATGAATCTATGGATTCGTTCATAATAGGTGAAATTGTGTCCGCGTGTCTAAAATTATCGAGCTCATGATTTCTGACTTGGAAACATTTTTTATATATCTACGTTAATAGTTTTCATCATAGTGTCGTTTGATACCACTTGTTTGTCTCGAGAAAGTTGCTTTTTACGTTTCACATGAGTCATGCTGCAGAGGCCATTACAAAACAACGTAAAAAATATAAACATGAACGGTAATATTGTGTGTAAAGCTATTTCGTTCATGCGGTTTTTCTAATCTTCCTCGTCAACGCAGTGGACATAATTAGATCCTTCAGACATTGATCTTGGCCTCAATAAGAAAATTCCGCGGAATGTCGTTAGGATGTTTTGCCAAACCCAAAAACTATAACCTAGCCGTTGTTTACGCAACTTACCGAGTCTAAGTCTGAACACTCGCTGCTGGAATCCGAATCAATAAGTGGTTTATTTTTCCTCTTAGCCATTCTATTGCACACAAAACTGAGGAAATGCGTTACAAGATTTTTTTATTGCGTTACTAATTCACCCGTCCGTCAACTATACAAACTACATTAACATTTCATACAGCCAGCCAAGAAACAACACAGCCATAGGTAAAATACTACAGTACAGACTATAGACAAGACGTTAACAGTCAATCAGTATTGAAAGTGAAAATATAACGTTCGGATAATCGCACGTTCATTTAACTGTAATTTTAAGTTATATGGCCGTGGCCGTGGCCGGCCGCTGATACGAAAATTTCTTAGACAGACAGATAGACTACATAATGCAGACTGTAATATAATTTTCTTAACTCGTGTACATATTTTCATGATAATAAGTTATAAAAGAAAACCAGTCCGAATAAAAACGAGCTTAAAAGAACACAGAAGTAGAGTTTGTTAAAGTATAATACTCTACTGAGTATTCACTGAATAATATTACTTCCGAGTCCATAGAAATTAGGATCTGTGATAGTGATGTATAATGTATCTGTAATCAGTGACGTTCTTTTGTTTCTTTCAATACAGAATTAAAAATCGTGTAAATCCTGTTCCTTGGCTCTGATTTTTGCTAAAAACTTTGTACTATATTGAGAGTAAAGTTATTTACTTTTAATTTTCTAAAGTGAATTTTGTGCTATTACTTAATATCAGCTATTTGGAGTCCGGGAATACAGAGCATATAAGAGATAAAATTCCCGTTACATTGCAAACAAGAAGTTATTATGCCTCATGATTTAAAGGACCTGGGAGTGAGGAAAGCTATGATGGTGAGTCAGAGATATATATACATTCGTCCGCTATGGTTAATTTGTAATAATTTTATCGAATATGATGAAATTTTATTGCATTACTTTACTACTTCGTGTCTGGTTTTATGACTGTAGTTACTGACCCGCTAAATGCATTGAGTTTCATCCTAAAGTGTCCAGCAGTTTTAGCATGACGGAACAAAGGGACACATGCATACAAACATTTACATTCATAATAATAGTGCGATTAATAAATATCAGTTTGTATATACAGCATTTCTGTATCGATATTTTTCTTTAATGTTACAGGCCCCCTTATCTCCAACACCATGTGCAGAGATCAGTGACGACGAGCTGGTCTCCATCTCTGTACGGGACCTTAACAGGCAGCTAAAGATGAGGGGTCTCACTCGGGAGCAGATCGTAAGGTATCCAAATTTCCAACCCTCGGGTTAAACCACATCTTAATCTTAATTGCAATTAAAGCAAAAATGATCCCTATTTGCCCATGCTTAGGGTAAGACTATTCTGTAAAAAGTTATGCGCTCATACATAACAAAAAATATATAAATATATGACGACTTGAGAGTCTCTTTTTCGTCAGTTAAAAACTATTACATTATTGTCTTTTTGTCCCCATGCATATTGTGTGTCTATAATTTGCAATATTTCAGAATGAAACAACGTCGGCGTACTCTCAAGAATCGTGGCTACGCCGCCTCGTGCCGCATCAAACGTATCGAACAGAAGGACGAGTTGGAAACTGAAAAGAGCCAGGTCACTTATTATTTTACAATACCCAATTAACATCGCAGTCACTCAACTTTAATATATGTTACATATATACATACATACATACTGTCACGCCGGGTCCCTAACGGGGTAGGCAAAAAGCACCGAGTGCCAAACATCTCTCTTCTTGCAAACCCTTAATATACCCTTTATATACCCTTATTCCCTTTAATATACGTTCCGGTATAATAATATATTAGGGTCAGGCAGAGTACTCCGTTAAAACTCAATACTAGGTATATTTGGCTGAATAATCAGTTTGAATGCAGAGCACATACTGATGAATATTTAACTGCTCTGGAACAAGCTAGAGAGTCACAATGTTATATAATCATTCGCAAGTAACTTGGCCAAGTATTTGGCTAATTAAAATCGAGTAGAATTTTGGTATGCGTTAGTCGGCATTACTAGAACTCGGCTCATTTCTGAAGTGTAAAAATTATTTTTATTACGCTCAGACAGAACCAACATTATGTTCGCAAAATGTTTGTCCCGGCACAGACTAATCTACCACGTTTGGGTTAACTTATAGCATCCCTAATGAGCAGACAAAGGCACTAGTCAATACTTAAACGGTGGTAACATCACCTTTGTGTACTGTGCTATTAAATTCGAATGTTCCATGCAAATTCTCTCATTGATTCCGGTATCTCGGAATGGTGATTGTTGATGTTCTCGTCTATGTTCCTAGGAGTGGCACGATATGGAGGCCATGCAAGAGGAGAACACGCGCATCCGCGAGGAGATCGAGGCCCTCCGGAGTAAGTACGATGCGTTGAAACGATTCGCCATCATGAAGAGCATCCCCCTGCCCGCCGAGTTGGAAGTGTTGCCGTGATAAAAATGCACTTTTAATGAGTTTAAGTTCACCTGACACTCTTCAGTGAGACTGTGTGATTTATCTGTCTGATATTTTGTATGAAATCACTTGTAGAATAAAACGATGAATCAAATTAAATTGTACAATTAGAGTTGTGATTAAATTTAACTCGATGTTAAGCGAAGATTAAATGTAAAATTATAGTAAGTGTACTTGCAATTGCCTTAAATGACTTGAAATTGGAAATAGTATCTGGCCTCGTGGTCGAGCGGCTAGAGACCCTGACTGCAAAACCGGAGGACGTGGGTTTGATTCTCAAATAGTACACACATTTGTTTGTTCTGTGTCCGGGTGTAATAAAAATATCTATATAAGTATTATGCTGTATGTATATATGTATGTTTATCAGCTGCCCAGTTACCATAACGCAGACATTCAATTGCCTAGTGTGGAATCGGATAGCCGCGTGTGCAATTGTCCCCGGTTAATATTATTATTAATCTAATGGTACACTTGCAATTCTGATGAAGCTTGAAACTATTTCAGTGTGTATGATTTTCCATTACACAATGCCCGATATTGTTAACTATAGTAATATATTTTTGTAAGTTAAGTTTAGATGATAATTGTATTGTTTTAGTTGTAAATAATATAAATAAATATATGTATGAAAGAAAAAATGTTTTTTATTTGCTATGTAGAATTTGCTCTTTTATATTTAAAATAGAATTAGATTTTTTAAATTTTATCAAAATCCTTTCTTAGGGCATGCCTATGTCATAGTAGCTTTATGCATGCAAAGTCTCAGCCCGATCGATTCAAAATTGACAAAGTTTCATACAAACGTCACCCTTCCATTTCAATCCCTTAGGGGTTGAATTTCATAAAACGATCACTCATCACGAAATCTCAGAGACTACAAGTGCTAAGAGTTTCAAATTTTGCATGCGGGTTCTTTTAAGGACGTAAGTGCTCACTAAGACGGGATTTTA
>DWDX01003229.1:0-13509 GCA_018245675.1 Agara michaeli | reverse complement strand
ATTTGGCACTCGGTGCTTTCTGCCTACCCCGTTAGGTACCTGGCGTGACGGTATGTATGTATGTAATTTTACTATGAACAGTGGTGAGCTAGTGATTTGAAATTGAGCCTTCCACTCTGCCAACACAGGCTGCGTTTTACAACTAAATTTAAATATCACTTGCCATAACGGTGAAGGACAACATCGCGAGGAAACCTGAACACCTTAGAGATGTTACAAAGTATAATGTTTTCTCTCACTATAACAGTATTAATACTTTTATTTATTATTAGTTGTAATCCGCGGTATCACCCGCGTAGATTTGGAACCAGAAGGAAAACCGGGATAAAAATATCTTATATTCATTCCCAGATTGAAACTATTCCCATTTCGAATTCCGTTACAATCGGTCAAGCGCATCATGTGGTCCTTGTACACTGTATAAATCATTGTCACTTTTCTCTCGCTCTCGTCTTTCCTGTGCATTTACGGTACATCTGCTATGAACTGATACACAAATTACAATTAAATCACTACATAGTATAAAACAAAGTCGCTTTCCGCTGTCTGTCTGTCTATAATGTCTGTCTGTCTGTCTATAATACATATGCATAATAATATATATATGTAGTGATACGTCGAGGTGAACTAAACACACATTTGACGAAATTCTACCTCCAAAGAGTATTGCGGGGGCGGGGGCGGGACGAAGTCGCGGGGCAAAAGCTAGTATGCAATAAATAAACAAAAGAAAACATTGTTACACTCGTAACTTCTTCATATCTATTCCAGACAGAGATGTACATCCGTGTCGTCCTCAGCCCGAACAATGTTGATGGTTGTGTGTGCTCTGACGTAATCCAGTAACCCGGGCGAGGATTACACCATTTTAATCCCGCCGCACTCCGCCGTTTATTAATAGCGATATGACGCGTGCGATGCGCTTATATCTGCTCGCGGTAATCAATTCAACTGAATTATCGCCGCTCGATCGTACAGTAAACTTAGCGGCGCCAGAATGTGTAAATAACAACGGTATATCGGTATTTGAACGCAACTAAAGAAAGGAGTGACGTCACGGCTTGATATTCCTATGCTCGATGTTATGCGAATCTTAAGTCAGTCTCTATACTTAAGATTTTAGTAGACGATGTTGGAATGCTTTGTTTGTCGTTTTCGTAATGAAATGTTGATAATCTTAACCTAGATTTATAACAAGTTTATAACAAACTCGTAAACAAGTATTTCTACAAATTTGATTTTAGTCATAAAGTATTTCACGATGTCATTCACGACATGTGATACTTTAATTTAGAACAAAACCATTGAAAACGTCCCTAGCGAATATTATGTGAACTACAACAAAATTGTCATATAAATCGTAATCAATATTCTTATTATAAATCAATAACCGCAAAAGTAGTTACACTATTGTAACCTAGATGGCGTTGTCGTTTATAAGCAAACTAAACTGAAAGAAAGGAATTGCGCCACAACTTTTCGCTTCTTTTTTTATTATGTTGTTATAGAATTTTTTTACCATTTTTAAATCTTAAGATCTTACTCTACTAGGCTGAGAAAGTGCGAAGTGGCAGACTTCTCACACATCAAGGAATAAAAAGAACAAAGTTAAAAAAAAAAACATTGCGATAGCTTTAAACCTTAAACAAAAATTGTACCACCTTACTAAGGGCCAACAGTAGCCGCATTTCATGTTTCATTTATATTCAATGTAAATTATTTTACGTAGTTAATATCAATCAAGCTTACCTCAACACGGTGACTCGAACGTTACACCCTAATAAACTATTTTCGGATGACAAGCGGAATAGTGGAATATTTTAAACGAATTTAACCGTTAAATAATAAACCGCACTATAATCCTTTCCCCTGACGTCACAAAACGTCGACACACCTCAGTCACCTGCCCTCACTATCTCCTGTCGCGACCCTCATAAACTGTCATGGATTTAGGGAACGTTTGTAAAATGATCTAAATAAATATTTTAACTATAGTAACTAGTGATCGTTCGCGTAGTCTCGGTGAGGATTCATAGTATTTTTGCGGCGATCGTGGATGATTTTAAGCTGTTGAGTTGTTATTGAAATGTGCTATGCTTTCGTTTTCAATGCTTGCATCGAAATCCTGTATGATTCAAGCTGGACCATATTGCTTCCATTCCTACAGCTCTATTCCAGGTTGGTTACGAATGTCCGTGGGCGGCAGTACCAATACCAGCTACCGCCCTTGACTACTCTCTCCCCTTCAAAAGCTATGAGATGTATTGAAATGATTAGTTAAGAGATGATACAAAACTGAGTGTCCACAGTGAAGATCATTAGTTAAAGTCGGAAATTATAAACTGCAAGGCAGCCCCTCGTCAGGATATTAGGACGTAGTGACGTCATAACACGTCGACATCCCTCCGTCCCCTGTCCTTGCTACCCTTCAGTGTACCCTCATAAACTGTCAGGGGCGGACAAGTGAGCGTTTGTAATAAATTCAAATTAATTGTTATGTATTTACCTTAAAATGTAAGTTATGCGCGGAATTCAAATTGCAGACGCGCTAACCAGAGCTCCACTGTTCTATGTAAGCATATGCGCAACTGTGTAGGCATTTTGATTCACTTCTAGCCGTATAGTGTATCTATCTGCAACTGTTTGCCTATATTTACCTATCTTATACCCAAATAGGCATTTCGCAGTTGAACCGTCTTCAAAAACCTTTGCAGCTGTTCCGTTTAGGTAAAAAACTACTCCAGACTATCGTAATAATAGCCAATTATACGCGAAAAATGAACACAAAGCACCCCAATCGATAATACATGGACGAAGAGTGCTCAAATTTACACGAAATAGCCTTCTAGACATTGTATCGCTTCAAATTGGAAGATGGTACAATGGAATTTGAACCTTGCGAGGAAGTGTCAGGGTGTAATTCGTAACGGCGGTAGTTCGCCTATATAGCATCGATTTGGAACACTTGACCTAACCATTACGTAATATGCAGAGCGGAGTGCTCGCTGAGTGTTCGGTGTGTTATATTTCCTTAAGTGGCCGGTTAGGATATACCCGTATTTCATCCGTTATATCGGAAGAGAACCTAAAGGATCCATAAGGCAGGATACGATCCAAACTATTATTATCATCACGCCAGTTTTTTACTGGGATGGGAAGAAAACATCAAGTGTAACATATCTCTAACCTTATTGTATGCATGGTGGATGTAGATGTCGAGGGAGACAAAACCCTGCCTCGACCAAATAGGTCAGATACTGGCTGATGACGACATAAGTCTCTATGAAGAGTGATGAATGTAGACGAAGCACGTCACGTGTGGAAGGTCTATTTATTCTACCAATATATTGTATAAAGTCACAGTCAAAGTGTAATGTTGACGGTGATGCTGATATGGCTGAAGTATGTTTATCTCCGATGACTCCGTCTGTCCGTAGAATTAATCTACTCTAAAAGCCTTGATGACCTCAGCTAATCACAAAAACAGGACAAGTCAAAATTATTGTTTGTTTTTACGACATGAGCAGATATGATATGAGCAGATGTGAATCCTGGTTTTACACCGTATCCGTAGAGAGCTTCTCCAGCAGTGGTATGAAGTGTCAAAAAAACCAACTGTTTCCGTAACGCTATTGTCTTGTTGTGTTTGATAGATCGAAAACGTGTCTGAACAAGTCACAACATGCTCGAACGGAACAGCTCGTGACATCTTCGGTTGTCAATTAAAACTGAGGGCTGGCGCGTGCCGAGTGGCCACTAGTTGGTACGCGACGTGCGGTGGAGAGTCTCGTCACTCTATCGAGAGCGTCGGCACTATGATTGATGGGGATTTATCTAATTCCTTAATTCATACAGAGGCACGATATCTCGGGACAGCTACACAAGGTCACCTCATGCCGAATGTCCTCGCGGTCGATTCGTCAGACACCATGACTGGAACACCGAAATTCGTGGGTTCGACTCCCACCTAGGACAAACAATTGTGTGACAAAATGTCTATTAAGTTATATATTGTATGTTTAGGATTTGTTCGGTCACCATAACACAGACATTTAACTGTCTAATTTGGAATCAGATAGCCGTGTGTGGATTTGTCCCCGGTTAATAAAGAAAATGTGTCCCCAGTTATTATTAAAGAATATGTTTGCCAGTTGTCCTTATTACATGTTTTGCTCTTGTCTTTGTCAGAAGCGCAAACTTCTACCCCGTCAGCGTCTTGGAAAATTTGCCTGAATTTTGAAAACATAAATTGTTTTATCTCGCACTCGTGTAACTAAAGTGTAAAGGCATATCTTGAAAAGTGCATTTGGCACGCGTCTCTGCGCCGTTTCCAAAAGCCGGAGATACGGTGTTGTGACGTCATAACACACAGTCGATATCTGCAAGCACTTTCCATTCGCCGAAATACTCCTGAAAATAAATGGTTATGTAATAATAAGGTTTAATAACAGCTAATTTGTAATTATTAAAAATTTCGTGTATTGTTTGTTCCACGAATAATCTGTGAGTACAGTTAGAGTATAGATATATAAGTATTAATTTGTAGAAGCAATTTTAACTTCAGCCACAAAATAATTGAGCTTCAAACATTTGGAATGGAATCGAATCCACGCCCCTCAGCGGTCGCTATCCGTTAAACCGACACGTCAGTCAACGCTCTAAATACGAATAGATTTCCATTTTCCGCTTCGGGCTACGTCCAAACATGTCGCTATTTATAAACAAAACAAACGTGTTCCGACATGTCCGTGTCGGGTCAGAAGCCATTAGAGTGAAGGCAACTGTTAGTGTGTTCGCTTATTGTTTGTTGCTGATAGCTCGAGTGCTGTCCAGAATGCTCCCGAATTCCACACGTATTGTTACGTACAGTCGCGAACAAAAGACAACTTTGAGTGCTTAATATACGAGTACGCTGCCCGTTTTGGTACTATTAACTGAGATACGCTTTTGTGTTGTACTGCAACCCTTTTTATGTCCCACTGCTGGGATGCCTCGTCCGCAATTCTGGGAAACATGACGCATACTGCACCACGCTTACCGACTCAGGACCTTTTTCCTGTCACGTGGTTGCAACGCACACAGGCGGGAAGCGGTATGACAGGAAAAATACCCGGATAACAAAAGTTTTTAATTTTATCTTTCTACTGCTTGATTAAGGCAGACTTCACTTGTTAAGCGGTTAATGAAAGTGCAAAGTGCAGAACGAGAAAAAAACACTTACTCGATTCGCGCGATCAAACTAAAAATTGAATAAATCAGTGACATTTATAGACTTTATTTGAATATTAAAATATTTCCAGCGTTCGGCTTTCAATTATTCCACGCTGATATAGACGTAATGAAAGATCGGATCCTATCAAAGAAACCTTAATTGCTTAATCCTATTGAAAGTTATTTGAGTCGTTTTGCCAGTTTTTCATTTTACATGTCTGATGACTTATCGTTGGCGTTTCTTTCATCAAAAACGATTTGAATTTTTATTGTGCTAATACAAAATTTGTGTTTAAGAAATAACTAAGTATTCGAAGTACAAATGTAAAGATTTGATATAGTCTGTCTTGTGATTATCTTTTGTAGTATATTCTTACTAATATGATTATAATTTCATCGTTACAATTCCTGTTAAGATGGTTATCACAGCATTTTCCTTTAGGTAATTGAACGAATGAATGCATGAATCAGTACAGTCACAATTATTATTATTCAATTCTCCGTCATCAAACCTATTACAGTCACTGTTCACAATATTCTCTCAGAAGGGTAAACTTCAAAAGTACAACTCAATCACAGGTGTCACGTTAATCAGTTGTAGCATCCATATAAACTGTTCCCAGTTGGTGTTCGGTTACTCCGTATTCCCGTGTCGCTCACTGTGCATCCCCGGGGCTAATATCACTATATATACACGTAACGCTAGGCGTGCATTCATCCCACATCAACTGACTGACTGAAACTGGATCAATGTTACCGTTATGAAGGCTTCTATCATTACAGATTTCTAATACAGGTTTATAAGCCTTTTTCTTGTCACTCAAGTTTGCACCCTCGTACATGGGACATGCGGCGTGCATGCATTCTCTCACGCTTTACCTGTAATGCATACGAAATGCCCGGCCCGGTTATTGATAGAAAGATTAAAGGAACCAGTACATTAATATGTAGTAAAACATGATAAACAAATTGCTGTAAAAAAATTATGTACACAGAACATATTAAAAATGTTATATACATTGTTTAATATGCAATTACTGATATTTAATATATTTCAAGGAAGGGATATTATACTGCAGTACCTACGCACAAGCTAGCGAGTATAGCGGCGGCGGAAGGAGCGTCACGGTAATACAGCGTCATACCGTTTGCCGTCACGGTATACGAGTCAGTTGTACCTCCAAATTCACAACAAAAAAGTACTTCGGGGCTCTGCTTGCAGTAAGTACCTATTATACTTTTGCGATCTATCCGAGACGTAGGAAGACTTCGAGCGCAAGATAAGCGCGATGGCATAACGATATCAAAAAACTGAATTACAACCCGCTCCGACATATTGCCCGCTATTTCGATAATTTATGACGCGAGAGTCGTACAAGGGGTGCGACTGGCGACAAAAAAAGTCGACAAATCGCCACTCCCGGCTACGAGCCGCTGAGTGGGTGATATTTCACGACGATTGCCTTGTGATGGTACCATGATATGTTTTATGGGTTATGAGATGATGCGATTTCTTTATGAAATTGATGTTTCGTCGGTATTTTTGTAATTTTTATCACTGTCTATTATTTAACATCACGATGCGCTCGAACAAGAATGCAGTAAATAAAAGAAGAACTAAAAATGTGCATTAATACAATCCCATACAGACATTAGACAATATCTAAACTAAGTAATAAATGGATTCCAAATGACGCAATTTCAAGCATGTGTTACGTTCACGAGACAGCTGGCAAACAAACATCCGTAAATACCATCTAACATTTATATAGATCATAACTCAACACAAAAGTGCTGGTCTTAGATAGAAATCAAACCTATGACCACCGGGTTATCAATCCAGATGTCTAACCAGCAGACGAAAGACTAATCTTTGTTTTCGTAATTGTGTAGTGTTCTTGGGGCAAACGAAAGCCCCGAACAAACCGAGTTTTATTTTCTTTCTTTCTTGTACCCTATCATTGTACTCTCAACGAACGTGCACGCGTTCCCAAGGATTCTGCATCCAATTAACTGTTGTTCAATCCGATATAGTTGAATATGCAAGCAACTTAAAGTGTAAGCTTAAGTATGTTTGTCGTGCGAAGTTGCCAGACGCGTTTCTATAAGACGTTTGACGATCCCCACTCCACCCTCCCGTACTGAAGGAGGGGGGGGGGGGGGAGGTAGGATAGGGTTCAACGATGACCGCTATGTCGCTTTAGAAAATAAACGACAATACTGTTGAATGTTTTAATAATAATAGTAACCGGGGCCATTATATGTTTAATGCAATTTGGGAAATCACCTACTAAGTTGCGATGATGTAACTTGATAGTATAGTTGATGTAAAAAATTGTGAATTAAGTCTTTCCTCGACTGATATGCGATTAATTATTTACCCTTCGAGGGTGCGTTGTGTCGTATCTCCCACAAGTTTACCCCCCGGTCGTGTTCGTCGAGCCTGTCAAAATTAACGACCACCTACATACCGGAGTTCGAGCAGCTGCCCACCTGACTCTCGCTACAGTGACAAGCGTTTGTGAATTAATTACTATCTCTTGCATTGACTTAGGTAATATCAAATTAGATTGTAATTCCAAATGACATGAATCAAAGAAAATCCTGTCGTACCTTGCGTTACCGCCCACGAGAATGTTCAAATTGAAAATGTTTTATTCATTATATATTAATAGGCGCCGCACGGGCTAAGGTAGAACCGAATTTTAAAATAAGAAAATAAAATTTGCTAATAAAATCTAATATGAGTTTTGTTTGATAATAGGTATACTTTTTTGCTTAGTTCATTGTGGTAACGATGGAAAGTCTTTCACAAATTTTGGATCAGGACAAAGTTCTGTTCTACGTGCTTTGGCTTTTGTCTGTTCGGTATCAATTATGGCCATTACACATTGCGCATATATTCAAATAAGACTTAGACGCTTGTACGGATGCATCATCCATATTAGGAACAAACTACGCTTTCCATCTCACGGAATCGTGGCAAATTACTACGAGTAGCTTATTATGTAAAAAAGTGTGACCATATTTAGTTGATATTAAAGAAATCTCGAGAGAGAGATAGAGAGAGGTTTGGAGATGTCATTTCGGGTGTCAATCAATTACATCTGTCAGAAGCATAAAGGAAGACTAACACTTGCCATTCACGGCACATCGTTAACGGTGAAACAATGGCCTTATCCAATCCCGTTGAGATCAAAGATCATTAAGCACTCAGCCATAATCCTTTAACCGCATATATAGAAGACAACATCTTTGTCTGTACGCTGATATCAGATTACTAACTTCATAGTAATACCAGGAAATGATCTCGTGTAAAGCCGCAAGAGGTAAGCGAGCAAGCGATGAACCAGGCTTGTTTTAGTGACTGTCTTTTGGGTGTTGTTCAGCAATAAATTATGAAAAATATCCTATTCTATTCTATCAATATAAAAATCATCATTGTACCCTTTTTAGTGCAAAAAGCTTAAAAGCAAAATTTTTTTCGGTCTTTGATAAATACTTAGTGAAGATTTCTTTGTTAATTTGCATCGAAATACAGGTAGTTCGGTAAACAATGCTTACGCTACTTATAGTAAACTCTTAGCTAAGTTAGTGATAAAAATTATTGCAACACTGTTTTTATGTAAATAAACTTTTATTGTTTTTTTTATCTATGTACATGTTATTCTGTCCAGGTAACGTAACGTTAGTAAACTCGTACATATTGAATGATGTCTTTATATCGTACCTCTATTGGACAAGGGTTTCCTCTCAAAATGAAGAGGGTTAAGGGTGTGGTGCCTACATATCGAATAATTATTATCAATAATTTGGGTATCATGTGCGATCACTTTCCAGTAATTCTGAGCTCTCATAATCCAATTACAACCGACTTTGGACATTCATAAAGGTCTTTACCCTAACTAACGTTAGTCGAGCAGCGTCCAAAACGTAGTGTACTTCGAGAAATTCTCGCTTTTGGGAAAAGGGAATTGCATTACTCTTTAATGTGACATGACATTTAAGGAATTTAGTTATACATATTGATACTGGAAACATTACAACAATGATGTTTCGTTTGCGTCATTTATTATCTGTTAAGTGTCTACAGTGACAGCTGTCAACTGTCAATCAAATGAGATATGTATACCGATAAATTCTAAGAAAACTGCACGTGTGTTTTCATTCAATTTCTCAATATTAAAACTTAGCTCAAAGTGAATTTCTCTACTTCAACATCGGCAACAAATCGGTGGGTCCCCGGATGTGAAATATCCTTATTGCCTTGTATTTCTCGACCGCCGTTCAACTCGCTACTAGCGACTCGCTGTTGGTGAAGCGAGCGCCCTCTGTTAGTCAGAATCCAAACTATATCAGCATTGTATCGAATGCCGAAAGAGTCAACACCGCCGGCGCACTAATTGAAATGGGAATTGATGTGGTACATAATCCTCTGCTAGTTTCAAAGCTGCCGATATTAATTTCGCAACTAAAACCGTGCTCTGGTTGTCTCGGGACGCCTAAACTATTCCCGTTAACATACAATCTATACGTGTTCAAATGCCGCTGCAATGCAATCTGGATAACCAGCAAATAATGAAACAATGAAACCGAAATTGATCTAATTTTTGGAACTTTAGTTTAGATTTTGACTTTGCATCAAATTTTTCCTTCTTCTGTGTGTCCGACTTAATGGAATCGATGAAACGGAGGTGACGAGTATGAAGAAATTTTCATTAAATATATTTTTTGTTATCTGACCCTTGCTTCATGAGTATTTTTGGAAAAATAGCAGTTGATACTCGTTAGTTCTTTTCAGATCGGTGAAGTTAGATTGATTTGTATAAAAAATAAAGATGGAATTTGGACTTCAAGGCAATAGCTTTGACACTCCGTAGTCGATTTTAATATTACATACGCCAATATAAATGTATGTATATTACAAGGATAATATAATATAGAATAAGCATGTATGGAGATGTTTGACGGGACTGTAAAATCGTAACAACAATATTGAAATTTCTTACCGAGTATGTGATAGAAATATATCAAGTATTTTGAAGTTCACAGCTTCCAATGTGACAGTATCCTTATGGAAGCAATTTTGATTTTCATTTACCAGTATTACGATTTCTATGAATAGTAATAACGAGATTTGTTACCCTATAAGGTTGTATTGGAGGCTCAATTAACTTTTGGTTGAACGTTATTCTACGAACGCTAACCAGAACAATATATGTAATGTCAACATTTGTTGTGAATTTGTAATTACAGTGTTATGTACTTCTCAGTAAAGAACTGAGCCTTGCGCAATGGATGATTAAACATGGATTGGTGTAATATTTACGCAACATGATTAAGTTTAGGTATTATAAAATATTCGTATGTATAAACGCTTTAGCTTTGTCTTTGAAAGCTTGAAGGTGATTCGGTTGATGTTGGAATTGTCTTCCGTTGTGCAAAATTGGCTTGATCAGCTAAACCAAGCTTGCAAGCGGATATAGGTTGGAGTTACCCTAAGTACCCGTTTGTAACTTAGAACTTCGATTCATTATTCTACCTCAAAGTGAATATAAATCCGACAACGACCAACCTGATTTTCTCGATACTTATAACTTGGAATTATCGACGACAGTAAATAGGCAGATCTAGGTGAGCGTGCGTCCTAGACTGCACCTGGCTAACGTCAGGCAACCTCGTAGTTAGACAAAAGCCTGTTCCAAAATAATAAAACAGCTATCTACTCGTATAAGCGTAATATCGTAACCAAACAAATCAGTACATATATAAATGAAACGGCTTAGCTCGGCTGTTCGGTACAGTTTAAGATAGGTAACTGTTAAATCCGAATATCTGGAATATTTATGACGTCGGCATGGAAGTGTTTCGGCGAATGGAAAGTGCTTGCAGATATCGACTGTGTTATGACGTCACAACACCGTATCTCCGGCTTTTGGAAACGGCGCAGAGACGCGTGCCAAATGCACTTTTCAAGATATGCGTTTGTATGATCGTAAAGGAAGTTTTATAATAATACAATTTTTTGCTTCGTGCAATGTTGCGGTTGGTTATGAGTAACAAGTGACTAATGAGGGTCCATGGAGCGCTCTGTATTCCTTGTCTGCCCGCTCCTGGAATTGAACCTTGGACTTTAGTTGATGCATCACAGTTAACCTGGTCCATTGGTGTAATGAAGTCGACAAATAAAACTGCTGAATGAAACGGACAAGACGTCTGAGAAATTCCTCATTGGGTACCCTGATTAGGTAGGACTTGATATATTCAACCCAATTTTGGTTGAAGATAGGACCCTGAAAACCAGTTCCACACCGCTTGACTCCTCAGTGCCAGGCGAAATGCTTAAAACAGCTCCCAAATAAAAATAGCTAGTAGATTAATGTATTTATTTAGCATGCTATAATACCATACCCAATCTGCCTAAATTCGGGTCAGATGGGTGAAGTTATTTCAAGATATCATAAATGTTTTTACATCGTTGCAGTAAATAACTGTCGCCCCTCTGTGCCGCGTTTTCACAGTTACTAAAACCTTACTATTAGTACCGAAGTAAGCTTATTGTTACTAATAAGACATGGCCGCCGCGAAACTCCCAAGTTTCCCCGAAACTTGGGGCTTTTTTTTCGTCGGCGTCATAAAACACGCCAGCCGCAGCCCGTCTTCCGAAATAATGAGGCATTAGCTACATGTCGAAACTTTTGCACGCAAAAAAGTAACATCATTCATTCCCCGCGTTATCCTGTGTTTATCTATATTGCTGTCTTAGAATATATATGACGGGTGTTGTTATGGAAAAATAAATATTCTTTCACACATAAAAGCCGGTTTCGGAGACTCCTTAGCTCCTGTCAGCCGGTATCTAAGCTATTCGGTTAAGATAGCAGCTTTGTCTTCCGACATCCATCAAAATGTATGTATGAAGGGAGTCATGAATGCAGAAGCACGTTAGGTTTGTAAGGATACTCGCAATTAGTGCTTTCTGCTTACCCAGTCAAGGATCTGGTTTGATGGTATAATAATAATGAATATTTTTTTCTTTAAGCGCTCCTAGCTAACGTGACGTGGCACGTTAAATTATCAGCATTATTGAATGTATCAAAAATATGTTGTATCATATAACATCGCTAACAACATTGCAGACGCCCTTGGCGAGGGCTAATGGACTGCCGACGATATCGCCTTCCACTACAATCAGTTTAATATAACGCAGAATCGGATCAGCCTGTACGTGGCCGGTTTTTTTCTTATACGGGTTGATTTGTTTGATCCATATTATTTTAGCGCATTATTGTTTTACTATTGCTCTCTAGCTATTTTCTATATAAAATTAATTTTTTTTTCATAAGTTCTCATGCCTTATTTACTTAAATTACATGGATGCTCAGCAGGCATTATTGTTAGTGGAAAACATAATGTTTCTTTCTTTTTTTATTTCCTTTTTAAACTTTCGTGCCACAACTGCTTCACGGTGGAAATAGACATATGTGACCAAGTTGAAAAGGTGATCTTTTAACAGCGATTCATTTGTATTTCGAAAAAACGTCATAATTTAAGCCACGCTAAATTAAACGGTTAGCACCTTGATATATCTGCGGTGAAACTGAACTCGAAGAAGTCGGGCTCCATAAAGCTGGACGCGCACATTTTTCAACTCAACTCCGCGGCAAGTCGTATTAATCACCCCTCCGCTATTTATCGAAGATGCAAACTTCAGATTACCAGCGAATTATAAACTTCGCGTCGGCAACACGATGCAGCTCTAACTTTCCACCCCGGGGCCATTTTTGCTGCCTGATTATTAAAAATTACACTTGGAATTGTTTAAATTGTTCCGAATTCGCTAAAAATTTTGTTACATTTCTTTTCTTGTACAATTTCGAGTTTC
Organism: Agara michaeli; assembly: GCA_018245675.1. NCBI lineage: Eukaryota > Metazoa > Arthropoda > Insecta > Lepidoptera > Hesperiidae > Agara > Agara michaeli. The sequence continues at coordinate 413 of DWDX01003229.1, read as the reverse complement.
TAACACTGTAACTCGCTTGTAACATGCATTAAACATTTGTTAAGTTGATTAATAAAAATTAAAAATGATTCTCGGAAACTTAGGCATAGGGTTGTCAGTTATTGTTTTGGCAATTATGCCGGTTATGCCTCAACAGAGAATTTAATAGGAGTTATCGGTAACCCTATTTCCATAGTTCGGTTAAATATCTATCAAACTAATCAAGCATTATTACATACTAGCTTTTGCCCGCGACTTCGTCCCGCCCCCGCCCCCGCAATTTCCTTTGGTGGTAGATTTTCGTAAAATGTGTATTTAGTTCATCTCGACGTATCACTCCATATGTTATTGTACATATAAACCTTCCTCTTGAGTCACTCTATCTATTAAAAAAAACCGCATCAAAATCCATTGCGTAGTTTTAAAGATCTGAG